>VUQR01030915.1:0-31269 GCA_015108515.1 Hemichromis elongatus
TAACATATTAGTAGTGCCCCTCTGTGAAGCATTGTTATTGCCCAGGGTTATCTTTAGACAATATAAATATAATATTACATAGCCTCCTAGGACCAGGCGTCCACATATGTGGACATCACATTTTGGGTTGTCTAGACTAAAATACTAAATTGTGCTCTACAAGGGGCTGATATCCACTTACGAGGACATTATACTGACACTGTTCTATCGAAATTTCAAACAAATATATTCATATGTGCATCTCATTGTTCTCAGAAACAAAAATTAGGTAAAAAAAAAATCTGGTAATTCTTTGTTTTTACATTCATTGTGTCCCGATATGCCCAAATATCAAAGAGAAATTAAAAATGCATGCCATGGAAGAGTTCGGGTCTTAGGAGGTTAAAAAAAATTATAGTATTAAAGTATTTGGAAGTTTATCTTATATGCTTTACTTTTGCAATGTGCACAACCCTTTGTCCTTTTGTTATAATAGAGATTTCTGTACTATCTATGGAAAACTGTAAACCACAAAAAACTGTATACATCGAAATAAACCAACAATTAGAAAGTAGATTCATTGGAATTCCAATGAAATAAGTCCTGTGATGTGGTTGGGTACAGAGCTGAGCTACTCTCAACTTAAGGGAAAGTGACAGAAGTTGTTACTAATGACAGTGAACAGGACTTGTGGCTGACATATATGTTAAAGTGTGACCAGAGCTAAGTGTCAACTCAAAAATGATGGGCACTGAGTATACACACTCACCATCCACTTCGGGTACATCTGTTTGACTGCTCATTGTGGCAGCTACTCAATACACTGAATTATGTCATAATGACTAAGATATGTTCAAGTGCAAACCCAGTGTAGGAAAGACAGGTGATTTACTGTAAGTGACATTTAAATGTTTGCTGGTTCCAGATGATTATTTCAGAAACTGCTCATTTTTGGAGGTTGACCAGCACAACCTAGGGCAGGGGTGGGCAACTAAAGGCCTCAAGGGCCGGTGTCCTGCAGGTTTTAGTGTGTGTTAACACACCTGAATCAAATGATTAGTTCATTACCAAGCCTCTGGAGAACTTTAAGACATCTTGAGGAGGTAAATTAGCCATTTAAATCAGGTGTGTTGGATCAAGGACACATATTAGACCTGCAGGACACTGACCCTTGAGGCCTGGAGTTGCCTTACATAGAATGAAATAGAGGAAATAGAGAACAATTTTAATATGGGGCTTAAGTTTTAAGGTAGACTCAATCATCTCTATAATGTTCGGAGAAATATGAAATATTTACTTGTTGCAGTCAGAGGAGAATGAACAAACTGCTTTGACCACACATTACAACCAAGGTTGTATCACTAAAATAATAATGTGACAGTAATAAGCAAAGTCCTAAAGCCACAGAAGACCACAGGCAGAACAACACATCAAACCTTGAAACAGATTGGCTGCAGCAGCAGAAGACCACACCGGGTGCCATTTCTGTCAGCTAGGAAAAGTAACAAAAAAAATCTAACAAAATTTCTATTGAAAATTGGACAAATGGGAAAAGGTTTCGTGATCTGATGAATCTTGAGTTCTGCTGCAATATTCAGATAAAGGGTCAGTTTCATACAAACAACATGAAAGCATAGAGTGTTCGTGGTCAGTATCAGTAGTTCTGTTGGGGATATTTTTCTCGGCACACTTTGGATCTCTTATTACAAACTGACATCACATTTCCAATCCTTTATTATCATAGCATACCCATTTTCTGATCACTGCTTCCAGCAGGATAACAGAATGTCACAAACCAGAAATCATGGACCAAAATCTTTGGGGAATGTTTCCAGCCCCTTCTTGAATCTATTGTAAAAGCAAGGTGTACTTGTAAATAAAACGGCTAGTGACTGTGTATTACAGTCACTGGTCATTCACCATGTATATAAAGGCCTAAAACAAACAGCTGCTGAGGCTGTTACATAGTCATGATGTGGCAGTGTACCAGAGATGGAATAATTCACTCTTGTTTAATTGTTAATTGCTATATGCAGTGATAATTTAATGCTTATTTTAACCTTTTAGCATCTCTTAGAAGCACCTCATTATTTTTTCCATAAAGCTCTGCTGTCTCCATGAAGAATAAACAAACTCCATTTGAGTAAAAGTGAAATGTACTGTAGTGAGACGCGAGCTGAACGTTATTACCATAAAATAGCTTTACAGATGATAAGAAAAAAGAAAAAAGTGAAAGGAAAAATTGCTGTTGCTAATTTTGCTGCCATCATAGTTTTTGAGTTGCCTAGTTGTCATTATGTTGCCTTCTAATTGCCAAGGCTAGGAAAAAAACAGTCACTGTCCAAGTACATTTCTTTAAATCCAGTGGCTAGTTTGACAGCTTGAATTTAAAATCTATTCCAAACTTTAGGACCTTCACCCAACGCATTCCTTAGCCTTTAGATAATATTCTTCATGTACATTTCCCATTCTGTCCTGCCATATCAGATAAAATTAAGTCCTGTGCAACAACAAGCTGACACCTGATACAAGCTGATGGATACCGATATCACCATGTTTTCTTCACATTAACTCACAGAATCAGATTTTGGACATAAACAGAAACATGCCTTTCTGACAGTCTGAGCAAACCACTCTGACTGGTTAAAGCACAGCGTTTTCACTTTGATGCTTGTCAGCGCTCCATAACGATATTAGGCTTTGGAAGCTGATATCAGACAGCAATGCAACCTTAATTAGCAATAACTAATTTAGCTTGACTACTTGGACCACCGTTTGACATCAATTACTATAGAGTTCCTTTATTGTTGGCCTCAGATAGGGTGCATTGTTCAGCGGACATACATCAGAAAAGACACAGTAAGCCGAGCTCTATCTTCTTACTTACTTTGTTAATTTCACTGCTGGCAAGTGCTGTTTGCTCGCTCCATCTTAATGTGAATCCAGCTCGCTGCCATTTGTCTTGTAGTATTTTCTTCTTCAGTAATGGGGCCAGTTGATCCTCCTAACTTTGAAAAAGAACATGACATCAGCAGTTGGTTATTTTCTGGACTTAACCTGTTGGTGGAATCAAAAACACAGTGAGTCAGTGTGTAAGTGTGTGAAACATAAGATCATATGTGAGAGAGCAATAAATAAGTCCAGCTAAGACAACGCTTTTGGTATGTTCAGCTGCGTACTGGTTGTCACTTTCAGCAACTTAACTTAGGTAACAAAGCACTGTTAAAATTGAATGTCACACACAATCTGATATACATTCACATCTTGGATTGCATGCTCCTTCGTGTCTTTAGTTTTTGGCTGATGTAGGACAATCTAACACGTGGACAGGTGGAGATTAAGCCTTAACCGTTAGCATCAAACCTTTACCCCTAGCATACCTTAAGAAAAATGGCAAGTAGGAATCTGATAAGAAGTCTTGTGAACAAGAATTTATGTTCTTCTGTCCACCCTACCGACACCTTCTCACAGCTCTGTTTGTGAAAATTATGAAGTATGATAGAGCCAACATGAGACAGAGCAGGTTTTTGTCAGCTCTGTCACAGTGGTAATCCTTTAATGGACAGAAGATTAGTCTCCCGAGAGCTCAAGAATGTACACAAAGACTTTACCGTGTCAGGTGGTGTATACTATAGAGGCTGTTGAGAGAACATCTATTTTGAAAAACCTGTGTTATCTACAAGTGATGAAGCAGTGAAACTGGAAAGGAGAATACTGGCTTGATTTATTAAATACCAGAAAAGGGCTCTTTTAAAATGTGTGAATAAATGCTACTAGTGGGCTGCTGAATCAGTCACCAACTGGTTAAAAACATGTAAAAGATAAGATAAAAGAACGCAAAGGTAAAAATCTCAGTGAATAGTGACACAAAGGTGACTTTATGAACGGATCTTACAGTTTATAAAGAGATACGCAATATTAAACTGCAAGTATCATTTATGCATCTTTAATATTTTTAGTGGCTATGCATGTTAGCTTAAGAAAGAAAATAGTGGGCAGGTCATATTGCACAGACTGTTTAGCATTATGTTAAAGAGTTTATCTCAGAGTTCTGAACACATATTTCTAACATCTGTGAAGGTTCTCAGTCATCCAGGTCATCATAGTCTAAGGAGCTTGGGGAAAAAAAAGCATTTGGACTTCTTTAGGTTGCTTGAAGATGTTTTACCTCTCACTTGAGAAGCTTCTTCAGTCCTATTTCTTCTTCGTATTTCTAACATTCAATCACTTTTAATAATCGATGATTATTATTCAATTTTATTTATACAGCACCAAATAACAACAACAGTCGCCTTGAGGCACTTTATATTGTAAGGTATACCCTAAAATAATACATAGAGAGAAATGCCTAACAATCATATGATCCTCTATGAGCAAGCACTTTGGCGAGAGTGGGAAGGAAAAACTCCCTTTCAACAGGAAGAAACCTGCAGCAGAACCAGGCTTAGGCAGGGGCGGCCATCTGCTACGACCGGTTGGGGTAAGAGAAGAAGGACAGAATAAAAGACATGCTGTGGAAGAGAGCCAGAGATTAATAACAAGTATGATTGAGTTAGAAAGGTGAGTGAAGAAGAAACACCCAGTGCATCATGGGAATCCCCCAACAACCAATGGAGGATTCAGGGTCACCTGATCCAGCCCTAACTATATGCTTTAGCAAAAAGGAAAGTTTTAATCCTAATCCTAAAAGTAGAGATAGTGTCTGTATCCCGAATTTAAACTGGAAGCAGGAAAATTATGCATTCATCAATTGTTTTAAATACAGTTTGAACAGGTTTGAAGACAAATTAAATCATTATTTAAACTCCTGCAGATCATCAACCACGATGAAAGTCCAAGTTTGTAGATAACTACTAACGGCCAGATTTAAATAAGGAAAAGACCTGACACGCTGTTATGCTATTAGCACAGAAGGTCCATGCTACACTTTAACATTTTCTGTTGCTACGTTTACAGTTAGACGGGAACAGCTATGGAATGACCAGGCATGATCTGTATCTTAATTTTGCTCTTTTTTTTTTTGCAATTTTGCATTTTTATATATAATATTGCATTATGTTTTATACTCGTGTTGTGCTGCTGCTTCTTGGAAATCATGTTTTCATTCATTTTGCATTCATTTGTTTTAAATAAAGTACTTTTCAACCGTGAGTTAGAAAGATGCTCAAAAAATGTGTTTAGAATTATGAATAGGATTTGATTGAGTGTTTAAAGAATTGTCTAAATATAATGGAACTTAATATGAAAAAGCATTCCTTTAAATTGATGCATTTCTTGTTTTTCTCAGATTCTTCCAAACTCTTTTTTGCTCTCTGGTTTTCTTCCAATTTTTAATCACCTGTTGACAGCACACGATGACTCTTTATTTTTCTGTCTCTGTAACTCTGACATTAATCAGCCACTTGTTTCTTGTTGATGGTAATGATATGGCTCCATGTTGCAAGCTTAGTTTATCTTCCAACTGGGTCATCATTTAACATGATTGAATCCACAGTCATTTTATTGTTCTTGTGTCTACCCACTAATTCATTTTGGGCTTTGTTGCCAACAAATAGAATATAAAGAGTTTGTTTTTGTTAATATAAGCACTGTTTTTGACTTTAAAAACTTTAAAAACCTCAGTTAAGAATACTTTCTTCATGAACAGTGAAGAATATTTATCATCAACTGTCCAGGTGAATGCTGTGCAATGTGCTGTCGCCACCTCAGAGTCATTGGCTTAGCCTGTGTTCCAGTATGTCTGACGACAGCAGTGCAATATGAAAATATTTTCGTATGAAAAGTGCATTTCCATATTTCATATGTGGCAGCCTCATCATGTTTCTGTGTTTGCACTGGTTCACATAATGAAGAAATGTCACCACATATAAGGAGGCTGGAGCAAAAAAATGAGCTGGGTTAAAAAAACATTGTTGTCAGCTGGTTTGCCCTTTTCCTCATTTTCACATCAAGTCATGCGCTCCCACAGGATTTAAAAGGAATCAGGGTGTTCTGCTTTTGTTTTTTAATTGCCTTTCACCACATCGATAACTCCTCAGTATAACATAACGTTTTCCAGAGTTTTTGTTTCCAGTCTGTGTTGTGACGATGACACAACTTTACTGCAGATAAAATGAACAAAAAAAATCCAATATGTGATTCACATCTTTTGACATATCTCGTCTGAATCATGGGTCATCACATCAACTGGGATTAAAAAGGGCAACATTTTTATGTCTACAGTCAAATTCGATGTAGTTTGAAAAGCGCAAGTCACATAATGGCTTGCTAATGTGCCTGTAAAAGGATGCTTTTACAAGCTCTTGATTAAAGTCAAACAATACATGAGCGCAGAAATACTGGAACATTAATTGTTTTTTACCATGTAGGGTGACTGTGTAATTTTTGCAGAGATATTTATTACTTGGTGACCACACATACAGTATAAGTGGCGATAGCACAGCACTGATTTTCTGCTGTGTGCTGCCAAACTCGCTACTGTGCCAAAATTTGATTTATAGCACTCTGAAAGCTAATGCTTTCAATATTATATTTTTATAACAGCCGTTTGGAAAACAGGACTCAAAAGTGTGCAAAAGTCTTGAGCCACCCCTGATATCTTTATGTTTTTATAAGAAAATTTTAAATAGGCAACAATGTGCAACGTTATCATGGAAATATAGTTTATAAGGCAAAAGCAAATTTTGCAAAATTGTAATAACCTTTAACCTTTTGTGAAATTGATGGTTTTCAGGGTTTTTATTGGGTTTTTTTTCGTTTTTTTTTAATTGGTTTTTAATCATTAACTCTGTTTCCCTGGGTCTTTTCCCATGTGTTATGAATAAATTTTCTCTTTTTTTTGGTACTGGTACTGGTTTTATTTTGTTATAGTTTTCCGCAACACATTAAAGGCCGGTGCGTGAAAATATCGTCGGACATAAACCGGTCCGTGGCGCAAAAAAGGCTGGGGACCGCTGACCTAAAGCACATCACAAAAGCTCATCTTTGGATGTTCCTCTGTTCGCTGTCAGGATGATCCCACAGTACTTCAATAATGCAGAGGCCCGAGCTCTGTGGAGGCTAATCCATGACCGATGGAGTTCCATTGTGTTTTTTTCTATCTATCTAGCGATGCTTTTATTGGACTTGTGCTGTGTTTGGGATCATTGTCTTAAAATTTAAGCTCTCGCTTTGGTGGATCAAAATCTGATGATCCTTTTTCTGGATTCATGATTCCATTAAATACCACTGACTGAAATACAGTCCCAAACCATAACAGAGCCTCCACCGCATTCTCGCTGTTGTACTTCTCTCCTGACAATCTCAGAACACATTGCCAATAATTTGAACCAAGAATTTCAAATTTGGATTAATCGCACTACTGAATTTCCATCCAGTTTGCGTGTAATTCATCATAATTCAGCCTGTTTGCCTTTGACCAGGAAATCATTCAAATCAAGGGCCATATTCATCCCTCTGGTTCTGTATCAGGTCTTCCCAGAATTCCACCCCCTCTTTTCTTAAAGTTCATACATCTTCTTAAAGTTTTTCTGAAGTTGTCTGTTGTGAGGACATCAGTTCCTTGAGTGTTAAAGGGCTTAACAAAATAAAACAAACAGAAAAAAAGGATTGTGTGACCACAGCTCTGTGCACACTCATAAAGTGAAATGCTGTTGAGCCAAAGTTCAAATGCCTGTTGCCAAAGTCAATCTTGTTCACCAGAAAGTGTATAGAAAGAGTTAAATATGACATTAAACTATTGCTGACAGTATCTCTTGCCCCTCGTAAGTGGAGGCATCCCATTTTTTATGACAAAGTCGGGGAGAAAACTGAAAAGAAAACATACAATATAAAGCCAAAGTTAAATCAGTATTTCCACCTTGAGATACAGATATGGTTTTCAACAGCTTTTCTGCATATGGAAACATGCAGCGTCAGTGTCTGGTGACGCTTGCATCAACCATTAGAAACACAATGAGGTCAGGGGAGTGAGTGACACAGCGTAGCATGGACCCTCAATACCTCCCAGAAAGCAGTCCTATTAGTTGCCTATTAAAACTCAAATAGCAGCAGAGCGTGTCTAACATGTCTGGCAGAGAACGGGCAATCATTCACCTGGTGATCTGGACGGGTATGTTTCAGTGATCTGTCAGAAACACTGAGTGTGCTACAAAAACCAGATCTTCACGCCCCTCTTCACACTTTACGTGCTGAAACACTTGAGGTGCTTCTCTATGGTGATTTTCATGGCTGCTGATCAGAAACAAATGTCTCATTAAACTGTCAGAATTGATGAATTGATTTCCTCGAACCGGAGTGATTTGTGCTCACGTAAGTGATAACTTAACTTTATCGGCTTCATGTCACGAAATCCGTTGGAAGGTGGGGAATGGTGTAAACTTGCTCTTGCTGTGTATATGTTTACAAGAGATATGTCACATTAAATAAAGCCAGAAGTGCAACAAAGGTTTACATCATGTCACATTGTTGCATGGGTCAAAGGGCCAGCACTAAACACAATCAATGACTGCCTCGCCTCCAGGACACACGACAGAGGTCCTTAGTGGTTATTTGAGTATTTGTCTATGAACTTGTCACGCACTAAAGCCGCTATTACCAAGTGAAAATAAATGGAAACTAATTTAGCAAATGGGAAGCAAAAGCTCTACCACATGGTACTTGACCTCCGTGACACCCCGGTCTGACCAACTTACCGATTCTTCTGGTTCTGTTTGTTGCTTCTAGTGTTTTAACAGTTGACAGAGCTGGGGCTCGAAGGTGCACAGCACTTCCCACTTCTCACAGATGGCTAGGCAGTTGCGGCACATTGCCTGCCATGCCTACCATGTCCCAGTGAGAGCCACCCACCGCTCTGCAGTACAAGTTCAGTTATACGGACAGCTGACTGAGTGAAATCCTCTGCAATTTAGCACTAGTACTGAACTATTTTTTAATATTCTTAAAGAAACGGATTTTATTACTTTACTGCATCATGATTGTATAATTCAGTGATAAGTTTACACAGAATGGTGTGTAAATGGAGTTATCCCATACTGCATAGCCTCTCTTGTTGGAAAGTTGGTGGGTGTCTGGGTGAAATCTGTTGCAAAGAGGGTTTGCCAAAAACCTCCATGTGATTTTGTTGGGGTAACTAGGGCATTGCTGCGGTCAGCTGTAGTTTGCACAGAGGATGCCAACCTCTCCTGCAAGCACTCATTAACTAACCACAAAGTGGTAGTAAAACTGTGAAAATTGTACTGAAACTGAATATATTCACATTCAAGTAAAAGTTTTGTCTTACCGCTAAAATCAACACTTTAAAAATACCAACTTTTACTCTGAAGGCAAACTTTCTTTTGGTTTGTGTATTTGCACCTCATTTCTTGTAGCAGGAGCCATCAAACTCCTGCAACCACTTGCCAACCTGTTGCAGTGTCCAGTGGTTGGCAGACTATTACCAACCAGTCTCGAGGCTTGCAACAGCGGGGCATTAGCAATCGATTTCACAGCGATGGCAATCAACCTGAAGCAACCATTCCCCAAAGGTCAGTGAATGCTTATATTCCCCTGGTGACCGGTGGTTGCCAGGCAGTTGCCAACTGGTCTCTTGCCTGTGTGACCGGGCCCCATGCTCACATATCTACACTGACCAAATGTAGGGGGCGCCAGACAGCTTAGCTTAGATCAGTGTTTCCCAACCTTTTGGAGGAGACATGGCATATATTTCACATGTGAAAAATCACATAGCACACCACCAAACAAGTGTGTCACTAAAAGCATATTAATAATTTTTCCTTGCATAGTAGATACAGCAAAATTGGCTCAGTTTGTTCCCAGTATACCCTTTTTGCTTTCTTCTGACCACTACTCATGCTAGGGCCTTCATCTGGGTCGGAATTTTCTCCAGGTCCACGGTCACATTGGCTACTTTTTCTTTTCAAATATTTATTTATTGCTATTATGCACTGCTTCCTTACAGCATGACTATTATGTAATTTCTTCTTCATCTTCTTCTGTTTTACTGGCAGTTGGCAACCCATTTAATTAGAGCAGGTAGTTGTACTGTCCTCTAGTGGGAGAGAATGTAATTGTTTTGCCCGTTACCTATGCCGATTGCTTAGAGTACTAACCAGGTGAACCCAGATAATCTTTCACGGCACACCTGATCATTTCTCACGGCACAAAAGTGGTTGGGAAACACTGGCTTAGACAGTAAGCTTGGCACAAATATACAAGGAAAATGGTTAAACAGTGTGAGCAGTCCATTTTTTCTGCTAACTATATCCATCAATCATATAAAGCAAAAATTCAGCTATTACAGCTTACTTGAGGGGAGATATTGTAAATGTTTACATTCTGTTTCAGTGCTGTGAGGCTTTTGACTCAAACACTTTGTCCCGTAGAGCGATCCAGCTGTTGGGTGTAGTACACGAAAAGAGAAAATGCTCCCTACTTTAAAATGCTCACAAGGTGTGGGGTTTTTTGTTTTGTTTTTGTGCTTTGGGCAATACTAGTCAAGAACCGTTTAGTTCCATTATATACCAGATATCACCAAATCTGAACAACTCACACCAAAATAATCTGAGTGGATAAATAGCCTCACAGCCTAAAGGCCAAATACAGAAATGTTATTTTGGGGTAAATTCTTTCTTTAACAATCAGACATCTTAAATTGCCTCACTTGGAGACTTATATTTGAGCTATTTCATGACTGGTTGCAAGAAACTCTTGGTAAGTAAACAGGTTACTTTAACCTACTTTAATTCAGCACCGATGGATTTGTGATGGCGTGGTCTGTCCCAGCACTGGCTCTAGATCATTTATGTAGAATACATGTGCTCGACAATGACAGATTGATGCGAAGCATATTGTCGTCTGTGGAAAGATTACAGTTGAGCTCACGAAGAGTCGAACACATAACCATCAAAATGTACCAATTAGTCACTGTAATTTATTTCTTGTGTGTGTGTGTGTGTGTGTGTGTTTCCCCTCTCTAAAACTCAAATAGATAAAACATCTCTAAAGGTCTTTTCTAGCCAGCTTATGTCTTAACCCATTTGAAGTCTACATTTAGAAGCAGAGTTGCATTTTTTTTAGGCAATAGTAAAAGTACGTTTGCCTGCCACTAGCAAAGGCTTGTGAAAAGCTTTTGGATTGTTCTACTTTTTCATACGTTCATCGCTGACAACACAAGCGTACATTTTTAATTCCTAACCTTTCACACTTAAAGTGTAATCACATTTGGGCATACAGCATTCGCCATACGTCTTCTTAATGATGCCAGATTTTATGATTTCTATATCTGACAACAAAGAATACATATGCATCAATCAGGACCCACCAAGCAGATAATCAACTACAAATGTGTGGGGTGGAACATTTTAGGTCATCCGTATCTTGCCTATCACACAACACCACACGGGACACTGGAAACGAGCCAGCCTTTCAACACTATATCAAGTGGTTGCTACACATAACATGCTAGTGCTATTAATTCTCCTGCCATGGTGAGGAAGACATTTTGTACTAAATACCTTCATATGCTGTGTTCTGCTTGCCAAAAAAGCTCTTCATGTATGGAGATTGGCCTCTTTAAGGGCTATTAAATAGTCAGATTTGGCCTGTCAGTGCCATTTTTCAGGTTCAACAGAGACCATTCCATGCTGGATCTCCAAGCGAAGAGGAGGAATATAGGTATAAATCCCAGAGTTACTAGTGACGTAACTACAATCCTCCACCATGCGTGCCTTAGCAGGGCTGGCCAACTTGAGAAGGTGATGACCAGTCTACTTGGCAAAGGCGCCACAGGAACCTATCTTAAGATCATAAATCTGTCGTGATTCCTACCTTTGATACTGAATATGTTTTTGATTCCAGGAATAAAATTTACATCTGCAGATTTCAAAATGAAATGACACAGTTTTAAGAGAAGATTGTACAGAATGAATCACTGTCTTGTCACTGTGCCCTTTTGATGGATGTTGATCAGCTCAAAGAAAAAGAGAGAAGATATGGTTGCAATAGAGGTCTTGACCTGTGATAAATTATGTGGTCATCAGTGTGATTTAAAAGGAGCAAACCCATAAATTGGTGGAAAGCAAAAAGACAAAAGCCTAACAAATCCCACTTTTCTCCATTTTTGGCTTCTCAAACACAGCGTGCAGCTTTTCTGTCAAGTTATTTTGTGGGAAATTGGCGCGCTTCAGTTATTATTGTGCAAGTATTGTGCAAATCTGCTTCTGAATATTCGTGGGACCCTCAGTTGGCGTCATCGCGCTCCTCCATTGACTTTACATGTAAACCCGATAAGAACATTAAACACCACTTTTCTAACCCATTTGGTTAAGAAAGAGGCGCTTGATTCTTTTCTGACTTCTCATAGAAGTCCCATAAACCAAGGTAAAATATGGGTATAGAAACGTGTTTTTATGACAGGTAATTATAAAACACACATTTGTTAATTGCTGTATATTTCAGTTGGACACATAGGCAATGAGCATCAGTTTTACTTCACAAATGATGTGGAAACAATTCACTTACACGTGACATTGTTTCCAACTGAAATCTAAGAAAAGCAAAAAATAATTAATCTACCTTTTTTGTCTACAGATTTACATTTGTGGTGGATTAAATGGGAATGAGCGTCTGCAGACCGCTGAATATTACAACCCTGAGACCAACCAGTAGACAATGATCAATCCCATGAACAGCCCCCGCAGTGGTATGGGTGTCATTGCATACGCAAATCGTGTCTTTGCAATAAGACCACAAAATAGGGCTGACACTCACATAACATACAAATCAAATCATTAATGTGCTTTGATCATCAAGGATTAACACAGATTTGGCTGACAAAGAATTTTGCTCACTTTGTATTTATGAATGATTCCTATCCTGACCACAGGTTCCGAGAAGGTATTCTTACTCTATGTATTAATTTTGTAAAAAGCAAAGATTGTGTAGACTCAAAATCTTAGACACACTTTATTTAGCTAGCTCCTGTTGAAGATTTATTTTCTATTGAGACTAAGTCGCTATTCAAAAGAAAAAACAAAAGAAAAGTTATTATTAGCAGAATGCAGTGATCTTACCCTGGTGCTGACCTCGGGGTCTTTGATCAGGCTTTTAGGTCCCAAGGCCTCTCATGGCGACTTTAATCTATTATAGCAAGAAAAGATTGGAACTCAATGTTTCTTTTTGGACTAAAGGCAAAAGGGCTGTGAGGACATTTATGCTGAAAACATAAATACTTGTTCTTGAGGGTTATTCATCTTTGTTCCTAATAGTGTGATGTAATAGACAACAGTGCTTTAATAGCTGTAGTTGTGTCGAGAGTGAGAAAAGGTCTCATAAAGACTTCCACAACAACTGGCTTCTAATTTATTTTACTTTTTCGTTTTAATTCAGAAGTCATTTTCACACAGCCACTGCACCCTGGTCTTTTCTAGACATTCCCCAACAGATGGACCTGGGAGAATGCAAATACTGGAACTTTAACGGGCCTTTTTTTTTAAAAAAGAATTTTTATGTGTAAACTCCATATAACAGCATGAGACTATGTCAGGTAACTGTTCGCTTTATTCAGGTAAAACCCTAAACCAATCAGAGTATTTCCAGTAGTCAGACCACACCTAAAGCAAGCACTCTCATTGTATCTGCTACATATTATAGGCAACTTTGGACAATATTGAAACGTAATACTTCAGTCACTTTCTGGAATATCTGTGCAAAAACAGCTAAAGTTGTGTAGCAGGCACACTTTCTTACAAGGGTGCTGTGAAGCTGGTTCCACTTACAGTCAATCAATTGACCCATGCATTTGCTTTTAGGTTGGTGGCTTCGATGGAATGAGCCGTCTGCGCACCGCTGAGGCTTACAACCCGCATTCCAATACGTGGAACTTCGTGTCCTCTATGTTGACCCGCCCCCCCCAGCAACTTTGGTATTGAGGTAATCAATGATCGCCTCTTTGCTGTCGGGGGTTTCAACGGCTTCGCCACCACTGTCAACGTTGAGTACTACGACGCTTTATCCAACGAGTGGTTTAAGGCGTGCGACATGGAGATTTTCCGCGGCGGTTTAAGCTGCTGTGTGGTGTCCGGACTTCCCAACCTGACTGAGTACACCATTCCAAGTGACATCCTGCCGCTTCCAAATGTGCCAAAAGAAGGAGCCGAGTCAGCAGAGTCCATGTAACACCTTTAAAGTGCAGTACTGCCATGTGTCAACATCTGGGACGCCAACATGAAGGACTGACATAAATCTTAGAGCATTAAACTGCTGGTGAACTGGATATTTTTTTCTAGATATTTCATAAACTTTCAGTATGTGTGTGAAGATCGCGCACTGCACTGGTTTCATCAAGAGAACGTCATTGCAACAATAACTAATTTTTAAAAAATTTTCATTTCCTGTTAGGTACGGCTGCTGAGTAGCCATAACAGACATGCACACAGGGTGAGCAGATAACAATAAGCAGCATGTGGGACTTTAACAACTCTTGCTAGGTAAACAGAAAAAGCATGACATATTATATGTACTAAGTAAAATCCACTCTTTAGAAAAGAGGATGTTCTGTAGAACCTGTAAAATGTGGGACATTGGCTCAAGATGTGGGACAGGGGGAAAAAGCATCAAAATGCTGTGCAGTCCCCTTTAAATGATCCACCGTAGATGGACGGTCCCTCGTCCGACTCGGAGCTGTCCTCCTCTGTAAAACAAAGCACAAAACAACACAACGTAATGAGAAGGCTGCTACTAGATTTTCATTTTTAACATTAAAAAAAAGAAAAGAATATAATCAGATTGGTTGTAGATATTTAGTAAAGGTAATCACAAGGGAACTCAAGCGAGTAAAAAGCTATCAGTGCTTGCCGTACACAGCACTGGTGCAGATTAAATGATTCTCAAATATTCATACAGTCCTGGTTTTATGCTTCGTGCAAAACCGACACCAGCGGACCGCCTCTGCAACATCCTCATCAGCTCGAATTGCACCTTTGGGATGTAAGAACTCATTTCTCAGTGGTTACAGTCAAAGTAAAGTAAATATATAACACAACACTGGCCATCATGTTTCATTATAGAGGTTTGCATTTTATTTCCCAAACAATTCACTTCAATAACCAATTTGTCCTAATCTATCTAGGAAGTCGTGCTGTGTTAACAAACTGCCCTTCAGAGTGCGCTGCTTTGGGAGAACCAGAGTGTGAGATGTCTTAGTTTATCTGCAATTATGCAATCAATTTCACAGCTGCTCGAGATTATGCTTAATTTGCGACACAAACCTTGAGCACGCTGCACTGTGGCACGCTCCACCTACGCGACGATGTAATTCATTTGGCATTAGCATGCACACAACTGTCTGCCTGACATCTCTAATGTGACAAGAATGGCTGAACGTGCGCCACGGGCTCCGTCGGGGTCGGCGTGATCGATGAAGAGAGGTTCAGCAGAAGATTTGCGCTGTAACTGCAGACCAGTCCCTCGACTCTGCCAGCATGTGTGGTGTGTGTCTGCACATATATCCACGAGTAAATGTGATTAATCTGAAAACCGACACATTCCCTTGAGTGGCCCTTAATAAATCTGATCTCAATTTAGCGCTTTAGTCCAGAGAGTTGCTTCATTTCATCTCAGCGATGCGCTCCTTTTTTCTCTTGACCACACATACCTGAGTTGTGTACGTCTGCAAGCTGCCAAAAGGTTTCCACGCCAGAGTCTCATTGGCGTGTCACGTGTGACTTGGAGGGGTGGCATCTGTGTTGAAAGGATACTTCTGCCGTGGCAGCTGAATAGGCTCTTTGTGCGACCAGCTCAGGCCCACGCTCTGCAGAGTGTTATGAAAACTTCGACTCACGACCTTATCTGAAAACTGACAGAAATGAGTTCCAGACTTCTGCGGGACATTTGGAGGTAAAAGAGGGAAAAAGCGTGCTATCTTAGATCTTCTAGGTGATTTGTCATTCCCCCTTTGAAGGCTGTTTTTAAATTCTGGCATCATGTTTTAAAATATTGTCATTGTGAGTCACACTGTAAGTGCTGAGGAGAGTTGCAAATTACATTTTCATTTGGGTTGGATTTGTTGGAAATCAGATGACTTGCAATGATAGAGGCAAAAGTAATTTTTCTGTAATTCAAAGCTGGTGGAGCGGGTCACTTTAAGGGCCTTTTGAGTACACGTAGCATTCAACTTTACAACTGGGTTATTTTGCGTTTGGAATTTGTGCTTTCATCAAGGCATAAACCTTTATAATCCTGTCTTTTGGCAGCCAATTTGAAACAGTTTTACTTCCACTTGCACATCAGGGCTTTCATTAAAGCCTCCAAATAAAGAGCAAATATTGGTACTGAAAAATGCTCAAGAACTAAATATAGAGCATTAGACTGAGAGGTACTTAAGATAAATAAAAACAAACCTTCAAATTGCTTCATTCTGCAGAGTTATTTACATAAAACTCTGAGTGTTGCTGCACGTACGCTAGGAAAATTGACAATAATATATGGGAATTGTTACCTAGTTAGTTACTCTTCCTTCAATCAATTCTTCAATTCAATTGAATTTTATTTATACATCACCAAAGCAAATCACCAGTTGTTTTAAGGCACTTTAGATTGTAAGGTAAAGACCCTACGGCAGGGGTGTCCAACTCCAGTCCTCGAGAGCATCCCAACACAGCTGAATCAAATGGTTGGATTAACTCCTTAGCATGCCTTTAAGTTTGGCAAAGGCCTGATAACAAGCCATTGATTCAGGTGTGTCGGAACAAGGATGCGTCTAAAAGCTGCAGGACGATAGCTCTGGAGCACTGGAGTTGAACACCGCTGCCCTACAGTAATAGAGAAAACCCCAATAATCAGCAAGCACTTGGTGACAGTGGGAAGGAAAAACTCCCTTTAAACAAGAAGAAACCTCCAACACGCCCAGGGAGGGACAGCCGCCACCAGTTGGGGATGGACGGAGGGAGACAGGATAAAAGACACAATGATTAACCGACCAGAGATTAATAATAACTAATGATTAAATGTATAGTGGTGTATAAACACAAGGTGTGGTCTTCTGCTGCTGTACTCCTTCTGCTGCAGGGTTTGAGGTGTTGTGCATTCAGAGACGCTCTCCTGCATACCATAGTTGCATGCAGCTCCAAGCAGTTTGGCCATTCTTCTCTGACCTTTACTATCAACAGGGCATCTTTTTCACTCAGAACTGGAGCTCACTGGATATTTCCTCCTTTTTGGCCCAATACTAATGATCATGCTACATCCAAAGTCACTTAAATCACTTTTCTTCCCAATTCAAAAGCTCTGTTTGAAATTTGGGAGGTCACCTTTGCTAAATACTCTGTTTAACAGTTGAGCAGGTATAGCTAATGAAGTGGACAGTAAATTCATATGTCAACTGTTGTCTTGCAATGGTCCATTTTATTTATTTAATAATATTACTGTTAATTTCATTTTTATTATCAATAACCAACCATAGTTATTTTAGGTATAAAATGATTTACTTCACTAATAATGATCCCAACGGTTAACTAATGCTTTAGCGCGGCATTTTCGGTCTGTTCAACTGGAATCAGATGTTCCAGATTCATTTGTGCTTCACAAAATCAGGCAAAAGTCAGGCAAATATGAAATGCAAAACCTCTGCTTGATATGTTACCCCATACTGTCATTCATGACCTCGAACCGTTAGATGCCATAGGGAGTAAATTTGGTCATTATTAATAAAAGTGACTAAGAAAGATAATTATCATGGTTCACTCAGAAGGCCAAAAGTGTGTCGCAGAAGCTGTATCAGGGGAGAAACTGTCACAGAGAATTTAAATAAAATTAAAACAATTACATTTTATGTTATACCAGTCATCCTGTAACATTTTTAATCTATGTATAATACATAATTAGCTAATTAATAAAGTCACGTGAATTTGACTTAAATTTGAAATTGAATTTGAAAACCAAGGTTTTATATTTGTTATAAAAGTTTCATTAAGGCATCAGTCCCCTGGCTTAGGGCACCCTGTGGATGTATTATTGTCTGCAATAATAGAAAGATTTTTAAAAATCCACACTGAAACAAGATTTCAGTGTCCACAGTTTTACTCTCGTCTTAGCAAATTCATCTACTCCGGTCTTTCCACTGGCGTTACAGGCAGTCACGCATTGCTAAAATCTGCTTTTAAGAGATTTTGAGCTTTATAAAATTATGATTACAAATAGAAGAACTCACACACTGCCACTGACAAGTTTAAACTTCACTCATGTTACCAAAGTGCTGGTACAGATAATGGGATGAATGATGGGCCTCAAAAGAGTTCTGCATCCACTTTACATTATCAAATCTCTAAAATCTCCCTCTACTCAGCAGCTGCCTACTGCTCTGCTAACATACTTGATAGACAGGCTAATATTTGTATTATTTCATCCGTTTTCTCTAGAAACAGCGTATTTATTTATGTTTTACATTTAGTTCACATGAAAACTTCACAGATAAGTTAAGCTGTGGATAAAAGCCTTGGTTTATATTGCTGAATAATTTCAACAGCAACAAACAAGTTAGTTTAAGTGATGTGTGAGATGGTCAGCGCACAGCAGACTTTTTTGCACTAACAACTGTTTATTGCGGAGCGACGGTGGATTCAAGGCAGCTGTTCAGAACGAGCAGCCACGTTAAATGAACTCTGAAGGCTCTGAGCTAACAAACTCTGGCACGTCGCTGAGTTTTAACACTTGTGTTGAATTAACGTTGACAATTTAGTTGCGCTTTTGTGCATGAGTTTGAGAGAGAGGTGAAACCGAGAGAAGTGTTCATGCTTGTTTAATCACTGACTCCACATCTGTCATCACTGGTGCAAAAATAGCAGCTATAAAACACAACATCCAAAAAAAACAAACAAAAAAAAACACCACCAGCAGCAGCCGAAAATCTGGAGGCTAAATGCAAATGTTACAAATAAAAAATATATGAAAAAAATTAACTGGGGGAAATGCATTGCAATACAGTGAATGTATATTTCCTGTAAATTTAGCATCATTTGCTTGTTTTTTGTTGTTGTTTTTTTTACAATATTCCAATTTTTAAGTTTATGTAAAAGGCATAATGTGGAGCCCATACTGTGTACATACTGGAGTAGATACTGCAACTCTTGTTAATTTACAACCTTTATCTCTTGTTGGGCGTTTACAATCACAATGCACAAACAAAATTTGCAACAGTCAATTAAATAAAACCATAATGCACTATAAATACAAAGCTACAATAAATATATAAAGTTTAAAACACAATGCTAAGAAAGACAGAAGGATAGTGAGAGAAATAATATAATCAATTAAAATGACTCCAGCTCTGATTTACCTTTAACCAACCTTTGACCTTTACTGTGAAAGATTTAATTGGATTTGACATGGAAGTGTGTTCTATACATGACAAGCTTGTTTGGAGAAGTTTAGATCTGCAACATCATATTTTACACTCGCCGTCCCTCACACTCCTAGTAATGTGATTACTGTATTGTCTTGTATCTCATTTCTTACCCGAATTCATTTCACCATTTATCTGATTTCAGATATATGGTATGTGCTTCCTATATTTTGATATTCAAATCTTACTCAGAGCAAAATAAGAAAATGTATTTCCCAAATTTTTGACGTGTCTTTGCCTTCTTAAGTAGAAATCTCTTCGTTAGTTTGCATATTTCCTTTTGAACAACCTCAGTGGGAAACATTTGCAGACTAAATGAGACTTGGGAGCCTCGAGTGGTCCGGCAACATGAGTCCGAAGACTACAAGTTTGAACATGAAAGATGTCTAAGGGTTCAAAAGTCTTAACTTCAAAAGAAATAATAAAAGCATCTCTTCACAGCCGAGAAGGGACAACAAAATTCATTTAAATGAGTGTTTCTTTTAAAAAAAAAAAGCTTTTTAGAAAAAAGATGTGTGACTTGAGGAGAGCAGTGCTTTATAGCGGTAGTAGCTGAACCATAGTAAGCCAGTTACACGGGGTCAAAGCTATATGCTGTATAACCATGAACCCAAGTCTGAGTAGGAACACTCCCTACAGATGATGTAATGGTTACAGGGCCAAACGATCACCTTATTTTTTTTCTTCAGTGCTGTGTTTTTGTGTGTGTTTGTGTCACTTTGGATGCGGTTAGTTGGTGGGTTTGCATATGCATTAGTGCCACTCAATATAGATGTCAGAAGAGAGTAAGCTTAAGCCTGCAGTATCCAGGGCCTCGGAGGCACGCAGCTGAATCGGGGTCAGAGGTGTGTGTGTGTGTCTCAGATGAGATTATCTGGGATGATGACCAGACAACTGATAGTGCTGTGCTGAGACACAGGGTCACCTGAGACAAACTGTCTAATTGTCATGATTGAGTTAAACCCATTGAGGATGTCTGATTGTTAGCCTGAACACATTGCTGTGCTCTTATGGGCCAGGTTAAACTTTACTTTGCTGGTGAGAATCTCCTTTCCCTGTTTTTCCTCAATGATTTTTTTTCTTGCTAGATGGGGATAAATGAGCTGATATTTCAGAAACATGCATCTTCACTTTCTGGAGCTGGTATTTAAATTTAACCTCCTAGGACCTGGCGTCCGTATACAGTATGTGGACATCACATTTTGGATTGTCCAGACCAAAATACTGAATTTTGCTCTACAAGGGCCTGATATCCATTTACGAGGATGTCAATATTTATTTTTTCAGAAACAAAAATCATGTAAAAAAAAAAAAAAGCAACTGGTAATTCTTTGTTTTTACATTCATCAGATCCCAATCAGCCCAAATAGCAAAGAGAAATACAAAATGCATGCCATGAAAGAGTTTGGGTCTCAAACCAAAGTCCATAACTTGCTCAGTTTTGTCTATCGTAAAACCTAGCTTCATGTTTTGGATGAAGATAATGCGATTAGTCTCTTTAACAATCTTAGCTGGCCTCGCTTTGAGCACCATGTAAATTTATGTACATAAATATCACTGAATAAAATATAAATCAGTCAGGGAAATTACCATGACTCTCCAAAGTTAGAGTAAAAAGAAAACAAATTATTAAACAAAAGCCTATTAGACATATAATGAACCAGGGTTCTGAACAAAGCCACGGTTTCTGCAGTTACTCTGCAGGCACATTTCTGTTTTCCCGTTGAGTCACAGCCCGTTCTGTAAATGACTGAATCTAATCTGGAGGTAACAGCCTCCGAGTGCTCAGTGGCAGAGATCAAAGGAGTGTGTGTTTAGCGGCTACGGTCCGACATGCCCTTTGGGGCAGATGGGTCATAAAGACCTCTGATAACCACTGGTCCAGGAGTGGGAAACAAACGAGGAGAGTTGAAAGTATTTATTAGGCCTGCATTATCTACACAGATAGACAAAAAGCACCGCTAATAACAAGGAGATGGAGAAAAGAGAAAGAGAGAAAACTGAACTGGGTTATGATGGTCAATCCACAGCTGGCCCACCTACACCACATGAGCCCGTAAAAAGACTTAAACCAATAAATCATCTGTAGAACATCCCCCCCATCATATTCTCCATCTGTCTCTATCTCTATTTGGAAATTCGGTATCTACCAAAAGAAAAGGGATTGAAGACCTAGCTGTATTGTAGATCCTTGCTGTGGGAATAGAATCAGTAAAAGGCAACAACGGAGACGAGGTTGTGATTTATTGATTTATCTGAGCTGTGGAAGAGATTACAGATAGGATATGGAGCAGCGCGGGGGGAATATTTCACATCAGTCACCACAGCTGTCATTTGTTGGGAATCCTATATGTATCTGAAACATTGTTGTTTTACAGTATACGCTTACATGACATTAAAGTGAGTTTATAACCATAAAAGAACATGTAGTCAAAAGCTGAGAGAAATGCTAAATATGAATAAGAATTCAAATCTAAGTTTGAGTTTTCCTCTAACTGGTTTATTCACAAAGCTTCAAATGTGGGTCAAGTGTTTCTTAAAGGAAAAGAAACAGAAAAGCACAGTGAAGCTTTGCCACCACCTGCTGGCCAGAAAGGGTAATGCCAAACGAAGCTGAAATCACTTTAAAAAATATACTTTTCTACTCACCGCGCTGCAGTTTAGTTTGCTGTCTCAGCAAACACACTCGACTCTCCTCCACAAAGCCCGTCAAACTGACATCAGTAAACTGAAAACACAATAATTGTTTCATCTGGGCAAGTTCAGTAAAATATTACAAAAATACAAAATATTTTGAATGGCAGTATAATGGCTGCAGTGCACTGTGCGTGCTTGTGAGATGAAGTGGGTTCATGACGACACACACACACACAGCTGTGAACTATGTCACTGCTTTGGGAGTTAAGTCCCAGACATGCTGTCTAGAAGAGGGCTCATCACTCAGCAGCCTAGGGGGCTCTGCTGCTAGGCGTGTGTTGTAAATACGAGGCTATTAGGGGTTTTAACCTTTTGTCTGTGTGTGTGTGTGTGTGTGTGTGTGTGTGCAGAATTAATGTGAATATATGTATAAAAAATCCGTTAATATGTTAGCCGCTATTTGAACTTTGCTGCATTGTTCAGGGACTTAGGGGCGAATAAAAAATGTCTTTTTGTTCATGTAAACGAATGCACAACAAACAAGGCATATATCATATATGAAATACTATCCTTGCATGTGTATGGTAATAATCAGCATGTCTGCAGGCCAGGAAATTTCTGCTTATGTTATTTGTTCGAGGAAGTGGCTGCATTACTGAGGGATTTACCACTGCTTCCCAAATATCCTTACTTACTTTCCGTATCCCATAAGTATTACTACAGTTTGTTCTGGCTCTGCACCTCGACATATTGGATTGGATATGAAGAAAATGACTTGTACTGACTCTCGGGTACGATCGCAGGGTCGCGATCCCAGTAGGAATTTAAACAGTTCTGCATATGGCACAGAAAAATCGAATTAACAACTGCAAACAGGTACAAATATATTATGTATGCAGATTTAATCATCCAGCAAACTGGAAATATTCTTCAGGTTTGAGTGTCTCTCTAAAAAAGGGAAGTTGAGTACATGTAAATGTATATGTGATTTAGTTATGTGGAATGCCACATTTAATGGAATCAAATTAAATTTACTTAATTGCTATACATTTAGTTTATATCAAACACATTTTCTTTAATGATTAATTATTCAATAAATAAATAAATTTTTTTATATATTTTAGTTGCATTTTTTAAAGTAAAGAACTATTTTTTTAATGCTTAAAGTCTGCTGGACTTTTTCTCTGGTTTCAAATAGGAGATAGGGGACATCTTTAAAAGGGTAAAAGCAGGAAATATATATTTATTGCAATGCTTGTGTGTGTGTGTGTGTGTGTGTGTGTGTGTGTGATCAGTGCTAATGTGTCAGTTTTTTCATTGTTCATTCATTGTTTATTACTTTCCTCTGTGAGTTTCTTCTTTTTTACTGAAGCTGGTTAACTTTAGTTCACTTTCTCTCGTTTTGTTTGATGAACAGCAGCACAAAGAGTCATAAAGTAGCAGCTTTGGTAAGTCAAACACACAGGGCAAGCTTTTTCAGCATGCCTGCGTATTTTAATCAAACTACTGATACCTAACACCACTGTATAAATAGTTGTATCACGAGAGGAAGCATTATGATAAACTGTGAGATATTTCCACCCACAGTATGAAATATTTGGCTTTTTAGCTTCAAAATGCTTCATCACCAGTGAAGCGTTCTCAGATTAAACTAACACAGCAATCCTACACTTCCATTATGACTCACATACCCTTAAAATCTATATTTTTAGAGGCCTGCACCTTTTTTTTTAAGTGCATCACATGATCCAAGGTCAACGCTAACAGACTATTAAATGCAGTGTTTGTATATCTAAAAGGATTCTGCTGGGTCAGGGTCACAGTGGAGGCCGAGAATTAGATTGTCACTGTTAGGTACAATAATGAGTTATCTTCTAGGTAGTAGTAGTGCAACCTCCCAATTTTACACACACTCAGAAACACACACATACCTATTTCATTTCATGTCCCAGTAGGACTGAAGGAAACGGTTTTTCATTTCACCCCGAGGGAGCAAGAGGTGGTGGTGTTTAGTTTGCCTGTGTGCTGTCTAACCTTCCATAAGAGGGCAGCTAGGGCCCAAAAGATCCCAAAGTATCCCTTCGTGGATTGCTGGACAGAAACCAGACTGCATGACCAGTAAAAACCGGAGAGGACAGAAAGGTTTTTGTGTGCCAGTGTTCATTTGTGTGTCCAGAAGCGATTTTAATAGCTACCTCTCACAACCACTAGATGGCCCTACAGTACTGAGTTGCAAAAATAGATATACCCACATAGCCGCACATAGACAGAGGACATACAGCACAGTAAGCTCAAGATGCTTATGGCATATGTAAAGTCTGCTGCCTAATTCTAGTGTTACATAAAATAAGCTGTCGATCAGATGGCTTGGAATTTGCATTCACTTTTGAGGGAAGTAAATATACATCGCATTAAAATGCAGAAAGTGGCAAAAGTATCTGCATATAAAAGCGTTCTTGCGTGTTTGATGTTGTTAAGGGTGGGAAGTGAGTGGGCGAAAACGCCGTGGTGATGCTAGGAGGAGAGTTGTTTTTTTGTTTTTTTTTTTACCTGTTTCTATGGCACAAAAAGCGAGAGAATAAATCCACCCTCCAGCAATTTGACTGTGAATAAAACGAGCTGTTTTACTGTTTTGGAGGACAAGGAACACAATAGTCTAATGTTTCGTCTGCTGTGGAGAGGCACAGGCCTGCTGCGTTATAAATGCCAATCCTGAAACTTGATATCTTGGTAGTTGATTGAATGAGTGAATGTAAACACCATAACCACATCCCGAGGGCCTAATAGCTCAGTAGTGGACACAGGGACTGCTAAGTTAGGGGACCGTGGTGAATTTAGGTTTTAAGGTTTACCTCCGAACCTGCTTATTTTATTTTATTTTTATCATATAAGCATTTGTTGCTACGGAAAGTTCTGAAAATCTTAGCTTTAGAGAAAAAATAATTTCTTTATTCCAGTCCAGAAATGAATGGCATAAAATGTGTCTTACTTGTCTTTGCAACTGTCTGGCATTCCACTAACAATGATTAACATTGATTTTGATTGATAGAGCATATTTGCTAAACATCTATAGAAAAAAAATCTGGTTACTCACAAATGTAGTTGTTTTTTTGTTTATAATAACATGATAAATACAGAACACTGCAGTGCAGGTAATTGTTGCTAAAAAATTAGCATATGTTGATAATATACTTGTAATCATTTATTAGATTTTTAAAAATTACAAAAAAAAAAAAAAATATCGAAAGGAAGCTTAACCAAATGAAGACACATGCATTTTACTTCAAGTTAAAAGATGACAGGGAAGCCACTGGTTTCTGCTAAACTCCCTTTAATTATTATTTGGCAGTCACATGCTTGTTAATCATGTGACATTACCTTGCTCATTGTTTTGAATGTCAATTACGGTGACATGTGTATAAAGCTCCAGTCTTCGACCATCACCAGCAACAGGGGAAGAACATGTATCGCCCGACTGGCTAGCAAAAACCTCCACGCTTTTGCGTTTGTCACTACCAGATTCCTGCAGTTGCCGGTAATTTAAATGCAACATGCTGAGTTGTCAAGCGCTTGCCAGCTTCCACAGACCATTTGGCTTCAAAGTAAAAGTTGCACCTTTTGAAACAAGTTGGCACAACTTTTATTTTGAAGACAAATTACCTCCAGCTTATGTTAGTTTTCACAGTTTCAATACCACTTGATGGTCAATTCTGTTTCTGCCTTGCAAACTATGGATGATAGTAGCAATTTGCTAACAACCAAAGGAACAAGGCTATTGGTTTAACACCTCTCTGCACCAGGGTACACTTTCTTCCATCGTGACTGGTGGTTTGTGTCATCTCGCATATGTTGGACAACTCCTCCAAGAAATGTACTGCTGGTATGACTACTAGATTTTTGTTTTTGTAAAACAAATTATTATAAAACCATGAAAACCTAACTCAAGTGCAGTAACTCTAGAAAACAGTCCAGAATCTTCCTTAATACTAAACTTTATTGAGTTTGGATTAGGGAGGGGAGCCTACTGAAGGTGCTTGTGCATAAACATCCGTGATGCACATACCGAACATTCAGAGCCCTTCTACATCCACCTCCCAGCTCTTCCACACTGCCCAAAAAATGTTGTTTTGGATCCTGTGTTGTTCTGCCAGTGGCACACAGGCCACAGAGCACTGCTCAAATATTTGAGCTCAAATGCAGCCAAGTTGACTTAGCTTGGAGCTCGATGTTCCCAGAGCTTTGATGAGACGCCTCGTCCCGAGCACGGGCTTTTAGGCAGGCTGCACTGCTCGCCTCAGTTGCTTCACTCTACCTCGGGTCTGGTGGGTTTCAAAACAGACAGGCTGGGGCTGAGGGGCAGACAGCCACATGAGAGAGGACTGAGGTTTCCCCGCCATCAGACACAGACGCAGGCACAGGACTTCAGATGTACTGTTGTTAGCTGGTAAAGATCAAAGTTTGGGGTTCACAGTTTCAGAGGATGTCAGAGAAGGTAGGCTGCTTTAAAGTCTCTATTTTCAAGAACCAATGCGGTAAATTACATCCCAATAAGGTGGCCTAGTTCTTAAGCTTCCACGTGGCTGGGGAAATTTTTTTTATATTGTACGTCTATCCTGCTAACATTTGTCTGGCCATTCTTTAACCCCATCATACTTTAACAGGAAGGGAACTCTTGACATCTTGTGTAGCGTGGGGAAAAAAATTGGTTTTAAATACACCATGTAATAATTCATTTTATGAGATCCAGCAGAAATGCAGCAACTATCATTTAATATACTGACACATTTTGGGACAAACTGTCCAGAGACAGTTTGTTAAGCTTTTAAAAAGTTTCATTACCTGGAACTTCAACAATATAACTGTCATGACTTTGCAATTTCCTGACCCGAGGAGCAGACTCAGACAGCCAATTAAAGGTTTTAAAGATTTATTTACAAAATGAATGGAATTAATGACGATGAGGTGAGCAGCTGGGCAGGAACTATTTCCATTAGGATTACACAGGAAGGGTTTGTTAGCACTGGAATTTGATGCATAGGAGGGGCTGGGGTCCAGAGAGGACAGAAGAAGTTCAGACGAGAATAGGCAGAAAGGTGAGTAGCAGGTAAGTGATGAGCGAAAGAGAAAAATGGCTGGCCACCATCTTCCGATACCTCATATGAACACAGGTGAGTCGTCCAGAGAACCAACGGTTAACCCCAGGCCGGAAACTAAAAGCCAGACATGGTGGAAGCAACAATCTGGTAGAGAATAAAAGCCCCTTCTTAAATTCTCAGCCTTGATATGGCAATGCACTGCAAATGCATTAGTGCAGTATAAAAAGGCAAAGAGAAAAAAAGAGAAAAAGCATGCAAAGACTCATCTTCTTCCTCTTCTTAAGCTAGCTAGCTTAGCTTAAGTACAGCCTGCAACTTGATGTCCTCACCATGGACGCATCACAGGGATGAGAAGAGAAAAGAGAGGTGCTGAGGCTGTAAGTGGATCATGTTATTATTTGCTTATCATTGAGAAAGTATCTCTGTGCCATCAGTGGAAGCAATGCTAAGATGCAGCGCATAAAATGTACTAAGTCAAAAGTGATATGCGTAAATCTGCCAATCAGATGTATTACTTGTTGTTGCTCCGGCCTACTTTAACCCCGGATCATATTTCCCCTCAACATGAAATACTGGTGTTTGTGTATTTTTTCACTTCTTTGCATAAGGGTATTCTATCTCAGCTTTGTATTTCTGCTCTCCTTGCCAACCATGAAAACACATCTAAGAAACATTACAGTTTTTATTCTCACAACAAGGCTTATTTTATAATAATTTCTACATTACAAATCCAAAATGTTGCAATCTGTACAGAAAATGACATCATCCGTCCGCAGCAGCCCTGCAATTATTGGGCAAAAATGGAAACTTAAAACTGCAACATCACTGGTTGGCAGATATAATCAACCACAAGGCTGTAATTCTGCTTTCCAAACTAATGACCTTTCCAAGCCTTTTTACAATGACCAGCTCTGATGATCGCTTAGATTAGCACATTTCACGAAGACGCCTCTGTACAGCTTCTTTACATTCATTTTGTGCAGTATATAAACTAAACAGCAGCACTGCAATGCATTTCCCTTTTGCTGAATGAATTTTGAAGACTTTAAGGTTATGAAAGACATCTGACATAAATTTTAGCTGACTCAAATTGGGTTCCCTTCAATACTGCTCAGCATCTAGCAGTTTAAAAATCCATCAGTGTGATTCCCTTAACAGCAATTACTCAATGAGTTCAAATCAGTTGCACAGACTAAAAACACTCCTTTGACATGCTGAGGGGGGATATGGAGTACTTATTCAATATGTAAGGCCACAGTGAACGCTTTGCCTCAGGCAGAGAGGCAGATTCTACCTCCCAGTGGTAATCTTGTCAATTATTTTCTTGTCAGAAAATTGTTGAGGCACATTTCTGAGTTTGTTGAACCTCTAAAGTGGATCCTCGTGTTGTTTTTCTTCCTGTACAGTCTAAGATTGACTGTTATGGTATGTTTTGTGCTGAACTGACAGGCCTCCAACGTGCTTTAAAACTTTCATGAGCAATTTTAATATCAAGAGAAGAGACAAATCACAGTTAAATGATTAAGTATTTGAAATACAAAGATGTTTTCTCCCACCCGGTTTCCAGAAAGCAGTGGGAAAAAAAGTGACAATCAGTCAAACACATTTGACAGAGTGACAGTGGAGGCAGAGAAGAATAGACTCGTATTCCCACCAGCAAAATCTCTACAACAATAACAAGACAGAGAGGCTAAGTAGGCATAGCCGAGAGAATGAAACGCCCTCAATACCTATGAAAGGGTTTGATTTTCTCAGAAAGCCAAATCCATCTTGCTCACAGTCTGGGTTAAATAGAAGATGTTTGCAGTCCGAGGAAATTCCCTCGGCGGGCTACAATCCTGTTGTTTTCACGAGAAAGAGGAAACCAGGCCTACGCAGATACAGCAGAGCGCTGCAGCCCACAGTGAGTGAGCTGGAGTTCATCCAGATGAGCTCTGCCAGATGATCGGCACATATGTGTCGAACCAAGTGTGGTGACAGAAGAGCCCTTTTTCTTTTGTTTCAATTAAAAAGACAGACAACATCGCTCGCAGAGACACACGGCTAGGTGCATCTTGGCTAAATTCTCCATTTGTCTTTTCTTGCATGACTTTGTTTTCCAGTTACGGCTGTTTAACGTGTCATGTCTGATTTTAAGGGAAAGGTAGTGAAGTCTGGCTGCAGGGTGAAATGAAGGTCCCACCTGTCCATCCCTGAATCAATATGAGTTAATATGACCTCAATATGAACTCATATTTGCTCCTTTTCTAATGTTTTTTGCAGAAACCTTTGTCCTAGGGTTTCACTGCTCTCGTCTTCTCTCCTTGGATAATTAAGATATTTGATATATATCTCCTCAACCAGTTTCCTCCCTTAATCTAGAAACATTTAGCGAAAGAACACAATGAGGTCAATTTGGCTCTATGAGTCACTACAGCCACCAAAACGGGCCACATCCATTCTGACGGGTGCTCAAAAACTTTGATTTACTCCTGACTCATTTAAAGATAAATAAGCGGTAAAGCAATTGCATCTTTTCATTTCCTTAATTTTCTTCTCTCTGTGTATCAACATCTTGTTTATCTATCCTCTTTTGCTTCATGTCAAATTCTATTTTTTAAGCCTTTATATGAAGTTTCATACAATATTGGAACTCAAAGCTCTATGTTAGGCTAACATTAGCACAGCAGCTAGCTAAGATTATAAAAACTAAAAAGCCATCAGTTTCAACAGGAGTCACATTTCTCTTTCCTTTCACAGACCCAGGTACACCATCAGCTTTATAGACACTGAGGCCCTGTCCACACGTAGCCAGGGATCTCTCAAAATGAAGATATTTTTCTACGGTTCGACCTTTCATCCACACGGAAACGCAGTTTTGCTGCACGAAAATGGGTCTTTTTAAAAACTCCGGCCAAAGTGAAGATCTGGGTTTTCTCCGTATTCAGCATTTGCGTGTGGACAGACATAACCGGAGTTTTAGGGTCGTCACTTTCTGCAACACAAATGCTGACGTCAGGTTTGCGACCTGTGTTTGCACTACAGCATGGATGCCCTCAGAGCTGCGCTCGCGTTATCAATTGTCCAAGCGCTTTTTGCTTGTTTGTTTTTACATGTTTAATTTTTTTTTTTTTTAACGTAAGCAGGAAGGCAAAAAGTTAACCTGACTGGATAGGATACGGGGAACTACTGCCGCCTACAGGTCTGGCATGTCAATGAATGTGCTTAACAATGCCCTTATGCAGTTAAGAGTTTTTTTTAAAAACGAGGAGGTGTGGATGCAAGTTTTTTCAGGGGCGGATATTTGTTTTTGAAAAACCCCGGCTACGTGTGGACTAGGCCTAATTGGAGGACTGTTTTCTAAATCCTCTAAAGTGGAAAGATGTAGCTTGGAAAACAGTCCTGGTCCAGTATCCAAATTACACACGATGGATTTCACATTCCCTAAGAATGATGATTTACAGCCATCTCATATCCTCTATGTAATATTTCCTATTAAGGAGCCATAGATATTTTATAGAGATATTTTTTTCAATTTCTAAGAAGAGTTTTCTCAATATTATTCAAAATGTATTATAGTTTTGTTTTGTTTTATTATTGTGTAGTCTTCACCTTCAAGCTTGGTGTGTAATGCCACAGAACCAGGACGTTCTAAAGGTACCTAAGCCATCCCATAAACAAAACCAAGAAATAAGCTCCAACACCTGTGCTCCTGCTAATGAAGGGACTTCTTTGGCACACAGGAATAAGCTACAACAGCTAGTGATGAAGAGAGGCTCTATTTTCCATTGTTGGTTTTGTTGTTTCCATATCTCCAACCTTGTCCCCTCGTTCCCTCCGCCTTGTTTAACCCCTGCAAAATTACAGATAATTTTGTTCAAGGACAGTCAGGAGAATTTTCCAACGGGGGAATGTAATTTAATTGGAATCACTGTGTCATTTGCCATAGGAAGGGAGCAATCAAGGGGCTCTTTCAGGACTGTTTACATATTTTATCACTCGCCCGTGAGTGAGATTCAAGTCGACATGGGGTTTAATCAGAAATAAGCATCTCTATCATCTGTCCCCAGTTTGCAGGGACCTTACAGATGGGTTGCAGACTCTGTTGATTTCCTTTAAAAGCCCTAAATTTGTCACAACCTTCAGTGCTCCTTTGAGGGAGATAGAGAGGCTGTGAATAAG
>VUQR01030916.1:0-24659 GCA_015108515.1 Hemichromis elongatus
ATGACGAATTAGCGCTTTCAGTCAGAGATTGAGCGTGCTCCAGTGGGTGGCACTGCTTCAGCTGCTCAAAAAGGTTTGTTGTATTTCCAGACTTTGCGGGAACATGCTTTCGGCACAATTTACAGTGCGCGCTGCTCTGTTTTTTGTCAGACTTCAAATAGCCGAAATACATCCACACTACTTCTCTGGCCCTTCCTTTCAACAATGTCTCCGACGCTGGAGCCGTCATCTGTGTTCCCTTCGGTAACCTGGTCACCCAAGCTCTCCGCTGGTTTTTCTCTAGTCGGCACACTCACTTCCTCCATTACCCGACACGGTCGCTGGCTGCTTCCCAAACAAATACACATGTGCCGCTTGGCACTTGTGCGGTATGTAACAAGTCACGTGACGTGACGCTGCAGCTGCGATTGGTTCGGCTCTGCACTACTTAATTCGGATTGGCTGTTCTTATGTTTCTTTTAAGAGAGGAAGAGAGAGAGAGATGAGGTCTACCGCAATAGTTTCATTTCTCTATCGAGAAAAAGTTATATCGCGATACATATCGTTATCGTTCTATCGCCCAGCTCTACCAACAACACATGTCATGGTGCAGTTCTGAAGCACAGAGTTTGCCTTTTCCACTTTACACCTCCATTCATGCCTTTTCTTTTGACTTTAACAGTTTTGCAGAGCTGAAAGTTCGTCTCAGCTCTGCATTTCTCATTGCTCCACTAAACCAAGTGGCTGAGAGGAGGGCGTGTGTAGGTGGAGCCACTGAGCTCATCTACAATATCTGAACTTTATTACTGACATGTTGATGCTCAGCCTGTGGGCAGCTCAACTCTTCTCCCTCCCTGACCTCTCCCATGTCTCCTCATAGTTTTCACAGCCTCCTTTGAAATGGCTAAAACTTTAATAAAAAACATTCACACCTTCCTTGAACTCCTTGACTGGATGAGTGCAGCTAATTTAGTACACGCTGGCTTCCAGTAGGCCTACGTCGTCATCTTCGTCGCTCTCCACCCAATAACACACCCCAAACAAAAATAACTCCACTAGGCTGGATCTCAACATGTTACATAAAAAAACATCATACATCACTAAGGAGCTGTGACTCACCCACTGCAGCGCATTACGGGTATGGGGCATAAAATTTGTATTGGAGGAAAATAAATCTTATTTGTACTGATATTATTCCATGCCGATGACTCTCGGGACCCATAGGATGAGCAGCAGCTGGGATATTCACTGCCACCCTTGTTATGTAAGAGGCCTTCCATCCACTCACATAATTGGTTTTGACCCCCGTGACAGCTCAGATGTGTGCTGTGAAGTGTAGAATAGATTGGTACCCAAGATTTTTTTTTTCCCCCCAGCATGCAGCCAAACACAAACACAGAAATGCTCAAAAGTTCAACAACATAACAGCAATAAAAACAACTGAGGAGTGAGCATGTCAAGTGCAGCTTTCAGATGTAAATGAGCTCCTTTAATCCAGTGCTCTGCGCGTAGATTATTTTACACTGTAAACATCTGTTACAGTGAATATAAGGTGCGATCACTCTCACTGTGACCGAGTGCGAGTCAAAGCTCACCACTCAAGTGGGTGTCTTGTTTTCATATATTTATTTACAAAGATGTGAAAGATGCATGTTTTTCAGGTTTTTCATCCCACTGACGCAGCATGATGTTGCTCCGCTCCTTTCTTGAGTGGGCAATCTCAGCATATGGCATTTCTGCACTCTTGGCAACGGCCTCCATCAGCCAACTCTCCAAAGCCAACTGCCAGGCTTGGATGTTTACCAAACACAACAAATTAAAAATGGCACAGATCAGTGGCGAAATAAGATAAATCATTCATCCAGTCTAGTGTAGACAAGTGTAAACAGGGCATGTTTCCACTCACATATGTTCAAAGCATTTTAGTGTACACAATGTATTTATTTTTTTTTTTTTACAAAAATCTATTAAATGTTTGCACTTTCTGCATATTGGGTCTTTGGTTTACACTAACCCTTCTTCAGCTTCTAGGTTTATCAAAGTATTTCTCTGTGAATCATTTACCTTGTCAGCAACCTTTTGTCTAAAAAGGTCTAATAATACATGTCAAGAGGTTTACCTGACTAAATTTTCCAGAGGAACCCACCCGAGGGATTAATAAAGTTTTATCTAATCTCTAAAGGACATATTCCTTTACACATCATTATACATTAGCTATACAGTTAGCTACAGTTTCTCAAATTCTTAAAAATACACCCACTTCATATTTACATAAAGGAACTTCATTTCAGCAATTTTTAGCAAATGAATGTAAATGCTAATAGTGACCGTTGGTCAAATGTTAGTATTTTTATTTTCAATGAATGGTCTTTGAAAAATATTCACAAATATATTATTTCCCATTCAAATCACCGCTCATGGGATTTCAATATTAAGAGCATTCATGTATAAAAAATAAAATCGATATGCTGTGATGAGTACATTTTAGCTAACGAGCCAAAAACTAATTTAAACACCCGGGATCCCTTGAACTGGGAATCACTTACCGAAATACACCGTCTTCTCGCACTTTGGACACTTTGAGGCCATTTTTGAGTGTGGTGGTTCGAGTGAAAGTGGTGTGTTTTGGTTGTCCGCAGCGGTTTCTACTCTCTAATCGTCCTCCAGCTCTGCTCTCAACGGCAAGTGTCCCGCTCCGCTCACAGAAGCTGGAGCATCTATTCAGCTAACGGCTCGTCATTTACATAGCTCCGCCCCCCACGCTATGAAAACACTCCTAATGCCCCCTTCATGAATGGTGGGAAATGTCACAACTACACGACAGACTGGTATAACCGCCGAAGTTTTCAGTGAAATTTCCGAAAAGCTCTACTGAAAATTAACTAAGTAATTAGTAAGTATATGAGCTTAGACAATTAAACAAATGTTACCTGATCTTCACTGAAATGTGTGCCTCAGCACTTTTTTTTAACAATATAATTCTTAAATAAAAGCAACTAGTCAATCTACAACTATTTACTAACAACTTTCTCTCTTTACATCGCTTGAATGTCTGGGGAAACTATTCCCATGGTAAGTATGGAGGAGTCTTTATTACTTTAATTATTGCGTTTAGCTACTTTGTTGCTTATTGAAAAACTATGTGGATGCATTTAAGGAGCTTTATTTTCTTGATTACCTTTACCTTACTACAGAGGCAGGAATTCAGCTTCTACTTTTGCACAATCTGGAATCATCTGGGCCTCCTTGACCTCCCTGTAGCCAAAGCAAGACAAAAGGTGATCCACGCTTTAGGTATCAGTGTGCAGAACCTGCCTGCAGAAAACAGCCTCGCTGAATCTCCCTATATTTTTAATTTTTGACATAAATATTTTAGTCATTTAACTTAGTTTGTTTTAGCTGCGTCCCTCCATATGCTTTTTGTTTCTTCTCATTTTTACCCAGTTATCATATCTTAATTTGTATTTAATTTTAAATAGCACTGCTCCAATAATATTTTATGTTATAGCATTTTGTACACAAATAAAATTATACTTATATGTGTATGTGTGTGTGTGTGTGTGGGGGGGCGCTTTAACTTTAAATACGACTAAATGGGGCATGTTGTATGATCTTTCTTTAAAACATGCTGCAGCTTTCAGAATCTTTCGAGCTTGATTTTGAGTGTTAAGTCTTACGAGCTGTCTTTAAAGGCAACCGTCTTTCTCTATGGGCCAGCCTGTCTGCCATAGTCGGTCGTGTTCAGGCGGGAATGCTTTTGGGCAAGTGGTGGGCCAGTCCACTGGGGCAAATGCACTCCCACTTCCTTTTCCCTTTTTCCACAGGAGGAGTAGGCAGTGGTTGGATGAATCACAATGCTTTCTTTCAGAGTGAGTGACTCGTAGGAATTTGTTAGGCAAAGGAAGATGCTGCTGAGTGTCTTGGGTGTATCAGCTTTCCCTTTAGAAGGCTTCCTGGCTTCATGACAAATTAGGCCCACTGAGAGTGATAGGTAGTGCTGGAAAGCAGCAGCAGAAGTTCTCGCAGCCCAGGATGACATGTAGCTGTTGCGCTCACTTATGATGACTTATTAAAACACTCAAGAGATTATCACTTCCTCAGGCAGAGTGTCTGCCTCTTTCCACTCTTGGGAGTAGCTGAGATCATCACGTTCACACATTGCTGTTGCCTGGTCTATCTGCTTAGTAACACAGAGCAGGTCCTGATCTAGGAACAGACACATTGAAATTTCCCACATCTGTGTCCCAGCTGATTAGCACCCGTCAGCATGCCTGTAACCAGTCCCTCCTTATCTATGAGTTCACTGTTTTTAAAAGACCTTAGACTAATGGCTGAAAAGGGTTCTCAAAGGCAGAAAACTGTGCACTCTGCAGTTAGACAGCTGATCATCTGGTGGGGTTTCACAGAGAACACGAGTTCGTTACAGTTCACCTTCGGCTCTGTGCTGTGGTTGCAGGTTTGCTGCCCGTTCAGCTGCGGCGCACACTCAAAGCTGCTGAGAGGAGAGGTCAAATTTTCTATGGAGTGAATTGGAGACAAAGAGGACAAGGAGAGTGAAACTGAAGGGGCAGTGTTCTGCAAAACCCTTGGCTCACTGAACACATTATCTAGATAAAAGAGGGGTGTATTATCCCTACTACATGCATTTATGCGAGGCTGAAACACAGAATGCACTATAAACAAACAACATTTAAGAACTTTATTTTATTCATTTCAGTGTCAAAAAAATATATAGAGCCAAAACTGAATGACAAATGAGGGAACAGGTGCCCCTGACAGCAGTGTGATCTGATTTGATGATTTTGAGGAGTGGGTAATGCCACAGAGACCGGAGTGAACGTATTCAGGCCACCAGTTTTACTTTTAACTTGATTCTGATCTTGTGTTTCGTTCAAACCCGCAATGCGCTTTCCGAGCAGATCAAGAGTCTAGCCCCATAGGGATAGACAGAAATAGAAAGCAACGGTTAGAGAGGGAAGGGTGAGGTGGTCCTAAGGACTTAAAGCATGTTAGTATTGACTGAGCAAGAACACCACAGCGTAACACACTAAAGTTTCTTCATTAAAAAAAAAAAAAAACTTCCTTGGGAAGGGAATTCATCAATAGCTTTATAGCAGAGCTAATAAGGACTGGCAATTTCAAGTCATAACTTAGTCTTCATAGCAATAAAAATCGCAGAATGCAAAGTTCTCAAAAATCTTGAGCTACCCCTTATTGATTTATTTTGCTTTATTTTTGTATTTTTGTATTTTTGTACCTACAACTTGGTTCAAAAAGAGCTGTGCGCTAAAGCAGTGTGTGCTTTCCATTTGTGCAGTATGTCCTTAAGAAAATTTTGAGGAAACGACACAATTAGAGGGCAAAAGAGGAAGCGGCAAGACTAAAAATACTGAACACTATGCAAAAGTTATGTTCTTAAGTAACCAGACTCTGACCTGAGCGATCCATCTGGGCCTTCTGTTGATCCATCTAGTGTTCATTAGAAACCTCATCAGAAATGGTAGGGTGACTGTGAAGCAGCCGATCCTAAGGAAGAGAAAAAGGGTGAGGCATGCCACATCATGCAAGAACTGGACTGAAAATCAGTGGCAGCAGGTCTTATGGTGTGATGAATTCAAATTTGAAATTTTGCCATCAATATTTATGGAGAAGGTCAGGAGAGAGCAACAAAAGCGAGTGTCTACAGCCATCTGTAAAAAATGATTGAGGCTCTGTCATGGTGTGGGGCTGCATTTAGTCGGTGGAATGATTTTGATCCACCATGCAATAATACCATCTGAAAAGCATCTTATTAGCACGGAATGATGAACCAAACACAGTACTGATGCAGTAAAAGCATACAGTGGAACACTATCTGTCAAGGACTGGCCTCCACAAACTTTAATATTATCGAAGTAGTGTGTTGACGCAGAACATAATAAAAGGAAGGCCAACATCCAAAGAATCTTCAACGTCCTTTAAGTAACCCAGAGAACTCTTCCTGAAGATTACATAAAGAAATGATAAGAAATATGTGTTTGCAGGTGTCTCTGATACCCATTTATTTTCTTATCAAATTATTCGCACAGCACCTTACATACACTAAGGTTTTATCATCAAATGTTTATTTTAAATCCCAGCTATTCTGCTTCATTAAGACTGCCTGAATATAATAAGAGCAGATTAGAAAAACAATGCAAGAATCTTCATAGTTGTCATCAAATTTTGTTTCAGATCTTGAGTGAATTGAAGGAAACTACAGAACATTCATTTCTCTCATTTCTCAACACTGCAGATTTGAAGTCAGCCCCAAAAGAAGGAATAAAAACTGTGCACAAACACCAGTTGACTGGGAACTGTGTGAAAAACTTGGTTCACAGTCTCGGGCTTGGTTTATACTTCCTTGTGCGCACTGACTTCCTACTAACACAAGAGACCTGTATTTGATGCTCTTATACTGCTTCATGATTTTCTTGTAGGAAGCATGCACAGTTGGTGCCCTTGTATTGTAATGGTCACCTCATACAGCCTCTGATGATAACATTTATGTAACTCACCCCCAAGCAGATCTGTGCAGCTCATGGATGTGGAAAACATAACATCGGCGTCAGTGGGAAACAAACTCCCCTAGCAGGACTAGCAGGCACAGAGCTGTGACCCAGCCTCCAGCAGGAGGGTGTTTATGAATTCCAGCAGAACACCTGTCCTAAACACCGCACACCCCAAGACATGTTATACAAGCCCTTTGCCCCCAAGATAGCAGGTGCTGCCTTTAGATCCTTCCCTTTTCCTTCCTGTCTGTCCCACGCCCCCACACAAACTCACACATTAAAGCGCCACAGATGCAAGTGCACGCATAATTTCACATGAGACACACGTGCCGAATCTGTTACTCTAAGGAGCCCACAGAAAAGCCAGACTGTGCACAGCCAAAGACCACAACAGGCCACCTCTGTCATCAAGGACAAGAGACAGAGATGACCTTTAGGTTCGATTGAGGCATTCTGAGGCTCCTATTTTAAATACACAAGCACATCATTTGAAGGACTTCAGACAGCTGTGTAGTTTCTGAAAATGTGAGCGCAGACTGTTCGTAGGGACGGCACGTGATCTGTCGGGTGTGCACGTGCACGTCTTTGAGTAAGAAAGAGAGAAAAAAAAAGAGCCTGAATTAATTATTGAAACGTTCCCACAGCATACGCTTCAGAGTGGTGATTATTTTAGACACTGTAGCCTATGTTTAGCTCTGCTAGGAGACAGAGGTAAGACTGAAGAGTCTCAGTAGAAGATAAGCTTAATTTTGCTTGAGTGGTCAGTGAGGTTTTCATCGAGAGATGCTTTTTTGATAAGACTAAGAGGACAATTGGGATAGGTTTATCTTCCTTCCTTTTTTAGGTCTGAAAATGGGATGGGCACCCTTTGTCCTGTCCTGTTATTAAGCCACAATAAAAGATCATATATGCAATATATGCAAATCACCCTCAATAATTCACACTGTAAGTTGTGTATATTATAATCATTAAGTTTTATAATAGTTAACCTTGAAACACTAGGTGACATCAGGACCATCCTTTTTTTTAAAAACTAATTCTCAAATTTGAGGTCTCGGCTTTGACCTTTAGGTAGCAGCTGACATAGAGTGAAAGCAGAATACAACCAGGACAAGTCAGTAATCCATCATTGGGCTAATTCGGAGACCCAGATATATTTTAACTGTGGGAGGAAACCAACACATAGAGAAGAGGAGGATTAAGATGATAAGGAGGTTTGAACCAGAAACCGTTTTGTGATGCTATAAAATGTTTCATTCAACCCGAACATTGGAGTGAAATATTTTTACATTGCTAAACACAACACAAAGGGGAAAAAAGATGTTAACACTTAGAAAGGGGAACTTTTCTTACAATGTAAGGATTCTTCTTGAGATAGTAAAAAAGTCTTTCCAAATGTAATACCCCTTTCCACTTACCACTTTCCCTTTTTGTCACGGTTCTGGGTCTTTGTGACCCAGCGTTTTCAGTTTTGTATTATGTCAAGTTCATTTGTGATTTATTCTGAGATTTCTAGGTTGTTATTCTTGCCCCTCATGTTTCTGTGTCCCCTCTGTTATGTGCTTAGTCTGCTCTGCCCGTGTGTTCCCTTTGCATCTCCCTCTGTGTGACCGTATATTGTGATTTGAGTTATTGTGCTTTTCAGGTCCCTATGTCCCAGTCTGTTAAGTTTACATGTCTAAGTTCAGTCAGTGTGTTTCCTGTTTTACTTTGAAGGGCTGTGTCTCATGTCAGTGTTTCTAGTTTTGCTTCCCTTGTGTCGTCCTGCGTAATCGCTCCCAGCTGTGCTCTCCTCCTGTGTCTCATTCCCCTCGTTATCCCTCAGGTTATTTAAGCCCCATGTTTCTCTTTGTCAGTGTCGTGTCGTCCCTCATGCTGTGTGGATCTCCATGTGAGTTAGGTTACTATTTTTCCCAGTTTAGTTTTAGTTTAGTTTTGTATGCCTGTTTTTCGGTTTTCAGCAAATAAAGCTGAGATTTTTGAGTTAATCCCCTGTGTCCGTGAGTTTGCGTTTGGGTCCTTTTTCTGCCACACAGCTGTTACGTGACACTTTTGAGCACATTCTCATAATCACCCCATGTGTATATATGTATACGTTCCCATTGTCACCCCTAAGGTCCCTAAGGTGCAAAAAGTGATGCTACATTGCAGAATTAGGCTTAATGCTGGATTTTGTCTTGTTTTCTGGTACTTTAATAAAGTCCTATTTTAATATGTTGCATTTTTATTATTCATTCGGGAACATTCTGATGTTTATATCAATGGAACAAAGAAAAACTCAATATTAATGCTTAGATCTCCAATATTTGTAGTGGTTAAGTGATGCTTAATTAATCACTTTGGGCCTTTTTGGGTAGTTTATGGTAAGGAGGTATTAAAATTTGTGATTCTCAAAACATGTAACTAGATAATATTTCATTTTTAAAATACTGATGTTTAACGTATGATTCTGAGTGAGCTTTTTACTCCTGAACCATCACATAGACACACACACACATACTTTTACAGACAAAACAACAGCCCTTCTGTGTCTTAATCCAGGGACAGTCTTTTTAAAAGTATTTTACTCCCACAGGGACTGAAATGGGCGTAGACTCCATTGAATGACATTTTTAGTGATGTGGGTGTATTGTTTTACTTGGCAAACATCTACATTGCCCACTGCTGGTCAGCGTTCTATTGCATACACTTTCACTACTCCCTCGTCTAATCTGAAAGTCTATTTTTAACCATGCACACTGGAAATATTCAGAACATTTGTCATTCCAGTTTCTGCCTTGTGTTTGTTTACAGTATAAATACATTTTTTTTTTTTGCAGGCACATGTGCTGTACAGTCTCAACCAATGACTGTAGAAAACAACAGTCATTGGTCTCAACGGCTGTAATAAAGGCGTGGCAGCCATGCCGAATCCCACTGAGGGCCCCTGTGTAGCAAGGGTGTGCTGTGGAGGCAGCTGGCAGACAGTTTTGGAGGTTTTGATCTTGCTATCGCTAAGTTCTGTGATCCTCCCTCTCACAGAGCTCTCTATCATTTCCAAGAGAACCAATCTAAGAGAGTCACACATGGGAATTGTACTGAAAATAAACAGACTGATGACATGAACAGAATATTTAGCATAAATAACCTTCTATTAAAAGATTTACATGCATAGCATTTCATCTGATTTATTCTTTATGAGCTGGAAGTTTAATTTGGCCCTGGATTTTATACCAGATGCTCTTCCTGATGCAATCTTTGCCACTCTGGCATGAGGAGTACATTGGTTTGTGACTCTCTATAGAGGTGCACTGTGTCTTTGTGTATCTAGAGAAAGGCTATGATAGGGTACGAAGCGAGGAACTGGAAGAGAGTCTGAAGTCATGGAGGTGTGCACCGGAGAAAAGAGTCAGTAGAAGAAGGATAGAATACATGTCAATGAATGAGAGGGACACTGGTAGAAAAGCAGCGATAGTGAAGACAGATTAGTTTAAATACCTTCAGTCAACTGAGATCTGCTATGACTTGGAGAAGGTTGCACTGACAAAAAGACAGGAGGCCAAGTTGGAGGTGACAGAGCTGAGGATGTTAAGATTTTAATTGGTTGTAGTCAGAATAGATAAAACCAGGAATAAGAAGGAAAACAACATGGACCTCTCTGGAGTGCTAACAAAGTTAGAGAGGCAAGGCTGAGATGGTTTGGACATGTGAGCGGAGGGATAGTGGATATACTAGATAAAACATGCTAAATACAGAGCTGTCAGGCACGAAGAATATGCAAAATGTTAGTTTGGATAGAAGAAGAAGAAGAAGAGGATGCTAGCGACAAATGATCTGCTGTGGCGACCTCTTAAAGGGAGATGTAAGATGGAGCTTTTCATCTGACTTTTGGTGTGGCAGCATGTTGTTAAAGTGTAACAGTATAGTGATCAATAACCTTCTGATTAGTGGCATAACAGTGGTAAATGTGCTGTGTGAGCTTCATTCGTTAAGTTTCAGTCAGCAGAGGAGTCATTGGCTACAGGCACAAACTGACAGCTGGACACTTGTTTCAATCATGTAATCTGCACTTATCGATAAGAACACCACAGCAATAGTGTGACATGGTGAGGACATGTTTTCTTGCACACTCTTGAATGAATGAATGAAAAAATCAATTGAGCCTGATTTTTGTACACTAAAATACAGCTACTGACAGCAGATAATTAGCTGAGATCAGCATAAAGCCAGAAAGCTGGGGGAAATATAAAAACACACAAAGGAACAAAAAACACAGACACATTTTGCACAATCAAATACAGTTTGGTAGTGCTTTGAACTGAGCCGTGTTTGCTGTTTTCGCTTGGTTCAAGTCTATATGTTAACATGGTCTGCTAAGCTAATAATCTGTTGACTCTAGCTTTACATAAAGATGCAGAAAGTTTATTTTCTTGTTCTTCTCTGTGCAGAAAGTTCACTGCATGTATTTCCTGTTCAAAAACAACTATTTGGGCATGTTTTTAAAGACTAATATTTAGTTTCTTGGTCACAAAAACAATCATTGGGTTATTGTTTTTTCAACATTAGCTCTTTAGTGTTGTTGTAACAACACACAAAAGTCAGAAATCTTTGAAATGGGTGAAATCCCCCAGAGCAGCCATCTATCCCTTCCCGTCTTTCATCTTCCAGTTTGCTCACAAACAACACAGGCCTACCGTAGAGTCACTGTGACAAGACCTTGCCTGCTTAACCCTCCCCGCCCCATATTTACAACAAAACTCTCAGCACTTGAAAATGTTCTTAACTTCAGCATTTAACAAAGCCTGCCTGTTTCCTGACTTTTCAGATGAAGTTTTCTTGCCAAGTCAAACTAACTGGTCACATCCAGCCAAAAAAAAAAGTTTTGTTCCACTCGATGTAAAGAGCCCTTGCTGTGTACTTTTGTGGTGTATAATTAGACCCTCTCGACATGGGTGGTGCTACAATGGAAAACAAAACATGATCTTAAAGGTCCCACCCTGATTTTAGGTATTCCATGGAGCCTTAAGAGACATGCGTAGATATTTGTCTCACAAGGTGCAGTCACAGGTACATAATTCATATATCTTGTATTTAATAGATTTTATATCAATCATCCTAGACATTATAAAGCCACATTATCTGCAAACTGCAACCATAACTATAATTAAGCCAATTATTATTGTTTATATACTAATATTTTATTTCAGGTAAATTGAATGTTACAATTAAACATCCCAGACACGTGAATAAATAGTTAACAAGTATTTTATTCTTGAATTTGTCATGTAGGCTGCAAAAGGGGGTATCATTAATATGATTTGAATGATGCACTATAGTTACATGTGCAGCCATGTAATTATGTGTGTGTTTGTATGTGGTTAAATATATATAAACATGCATCTCAGGTTGCTTGCCATTCCAGTCACTCGTTTTTTTTCTTCCATCTAGTTGTGGGTTTTTCCCCACATGGCACAATCACCAAATGCCAGAGCCTCTCTGAAGATTGAGACATTTTTAGCAGTTCAACCAGCTGTTTCTCACAGAAACTTTGCACTTGTCTGGCAGCTCCTGGCATTTTGGCAAATGGTTCTGTGGTTAAGGGTGGACACTCAGTGATGGGATTGTCTTGCAAGGTGGGGTTCAGGATATGCAAGGGATAACTTTTGGAGTGCCACATATTTCCCTTCGTGAAACAGTCTCACAGACACCCTGCTCTAAAGGGTCAGTATCAATAACCCACAACTGCAATATTCTTAATCCCTCTGGATTAGGGCCAAGCATTCTTGGGAGGCTGAGTGTTTCATTCAAAGCTGTGTGACAGATGACACTCAAAGTGATGTGTTCCGATGGAAACACACACACACCCAGAAAAGACAACAATATTGACTTAATAGCAACATTTGATAACATTTTGGTTCTGATCTAGAGTTCTGTGTTGCAGCTTTAGGTGCTAATGGCTGGCATCATCCCAAAAACCACAAAAACTCTCTAAAGTGTCGTTTTCCCCGTTAGCGATGGCCATCACGGTGCTTTTTTCTTCCCACAGCATGACTGTTTCTTAGGGAGCAAATAAGGACAATAGAAATAGCTGTGCACATGATGTCCCCTGCTGGCGGGCTATGGGTGGTGCAACTTGGAGCATTTTTTTCAGGTGATTATTGGAAAGATCAGGCATTGTTAATGAATGGTTTTGGAGTTCAATTTTACGTTTTGTATGAGGTAAAATAATGGATAACACTATGTCTGACTGTGCATGCTTTTAAGACAGGCAAGCCTTTGTCTTAAGTGGTCATTTTATAAAAATCTAGACAATAGCTCCCCCTATTGTTGGCTGAAAATAAATACAAACTCCTATTTTAAGCGCCTTTTCTTTTACTCCCAATAAGTCAGTGCTGCGTCCTCCCACAGCTGCGAGAGGACTGAAAACCTGGCTTCATAGACTAAATATTTTTTTTATTAATATTGTCTTTAATATCAACAGCAGTGGTGGTGAATGTATTTTAGATACTTACAGAACAGTCTACATACAGGAATCTAGGCATTTATGATATTGTACAGTAGCTCACCGCATTATTGTGGGTAATATTTATCCTGCTTTATATACTTGAACATGTGCATTGTATATCTATAGCATGACTCACAAAAGGTCACTGGCACTAACCTTCTGGTCTGTGAATATATTCAAGCATCCTCTAGAGAGCAGTGTTACAGACTGTTCCAAAGTATAGGAATACACCCATACAAAGTCAGGTGTGGAGGAGAGAGAGCTCTAATAATATTCTCTTTATTCCTGCACCACACATAGTTTCTCTAGATCCAAGTTTAAGTTCCAGAAAGAGAATTAAAAATATATGAAATAGTTTCTGCAAGGAAACAGGTCTAACTGATTTCCTCTGTGCCTTTGTCTCTCCCGTGCATTCATCTGCTTCATGGAGGAGCGGAGGAAAGAAAGAGGACGAGGGAGGAAGAGAAGTAGCAAGAGAGAAAGAGAGGCCATCAGAGGTCTTCTTCCAAAGCGAGGGGAGGTTCTGCAGACGCTCTGTGTCTCAAGCCAATCCATCTCCACAGACTGAGATTCATGAGGGAGAACACCTGCACTGCACTGCTCTGTAGAGAGCTCTTTCTGCATGCTTGTCTTCCCGAATGCAACATCTGGCAGAGGAGCAAGTGTATTAAAAAAAAAAAAGAACATCTGCACAGCATCAAGCAGCCAAGTAAACAAACAGCCCTAATGAAAGTGGTAACAGTTCCCAAATAAAAGGGTGCATTGTCGACCACCTATTTTCCTTTAATTAAAGGCATATTAAACACTGGCAGTGTTTCCTTCTGAGTCTATTGGGGAAAATTACAACAGCTCTGAAGACCGCTCACGTGTGTCTCCATTTGCGTGACAAATAACACATAATGTGCAGGGATATGCTGGATTATACTTTACACTTGAATTATTCCACAGGATAGCAATGTAATAAGCACAAAAATAAGCATTTATGCAGAAATGCACTGTATGTATCACATTGCAGTGTATACATAAAAATAAACGTGAAGTATAGTGATGCTCTTTCATCAGTGAGCATGCAACTATTCTACAAATCAAAATACTGTGTAGTGTACCATGCACTGGCATTAAAAAACATCACAAATTCAATATAATTGAATTTGAATGACACAGTGTAGATGTAAATCCCTGTACACACCCATACATAAACACACATGCAAAAAAACCACACAGAACACACACTCCTTGTCTCTCGTTCCTTTTCATAAAAAAGCCCTGGGACATAATACAGAATCCTTCCAATGCAGCACAGTTCCAACACTGAGACTGCTCACTTGAGTAGGAGTGCATACTGTAAGTACACATGATTGGCCTATAACAGTCATGTGACTGCAGAGTGTGGTCCCCTGTGTTAGGTCACAGTAATTGAGGCTTCCATATGGTATAGATCAGACGTAGCCTTCACCACAGCATTCCTCTGTCACAGAGGCCCTATGCTTGTATCCACAAAAAAAAGGGAGCCAATCAAACATATATCTGGTCATTCAGAATCACACAGTGTAGTTACCTTTCCATAGAAGACTGATTGCCGTGTAGAAAAAGCTATGCTCATGTGGGTTTTTTAAAAATATTTTATGGTTTGATTGACAATTTATTGTACCATATCCAAGGTGATATGGTACTATTTGTTTGTGGTAAGTTTGAAAGAATAACAAATACACACACACATACAGACACACACTACTAATAAGAACAGAAACACTGTTGCTAGTCCATATTGCAAAACCAACATCCTATTTCAATGGCAGATTTTTATCTTGTCCTCTTTACCCACATGCACATCGAGTTGTACTGTGGACTAACCAGGTTATTGTAATAAGCTTAATAGTCCTAAATCTCCATAGTGTTTCCAGAAGATCTCATTTCTTGCATTTTTCTTTAATTAATAGACAAAACTACATCGCTACATGACAACGTGGCCTATCTTGACAGCCCAAAAACCACCACTATAAACCACCATAACAATTAGATCACAGGGACAACCCTTTGTCATTTTTATGTACATGAATTAAATTCAACATACTTTGTTATTTTTGCATTTAAGCCCATGTATCTCTTCTCACTCTATCCGCTGGTCCACTGACCTCTGACCCCCACTGACACTGTAAGCGTTGAGGGATTTAGGATAACAGCACTGGTTTATTTTTAGGGCTGATGCGTTTTTACACAGCTATACGGTTCCAGGTAAATGGCTTATTTTAAAACCAGCTCTGGAACCTCTCCACGTTTCATGAGTCATCCAATGTGGGAGTTTATACAGTCCGAAGTAGGCCTGGTAGGCCCTGAAAGTTTTCACATCGTGTTCTTACTTAAAGACTCTAAATTATCGCGATATGTGTCGATTAGTTTATTGAAGAGCTGTATAATTATCATAAATACATAAAACTTTAGGCTAGTATCCAAGTTTAATGTGGGCCCATTTCCAAAAAATATAGACTTTCGTTTATGATCTAAACTGGCAGGTAAAAGATAGATGAACTACTTATGTAAGGTTAGCCGGGTAGCAAAGTTAATAGGATGACGGTTCTTTTCGGGAGAACTGGTGCTTGTTTGCTAACAGTGACGTAGGTAAAGTTTAAAGAGGCAAATACTTTTTTATTGATTTATTTTTAAATGTTAGTTAAAGTTAAAGAAATGTGTTTAGTTAAATCGTTAATTTGTTACATTGCTGATTCTTATTTACCAGCGCCAAAGTTGTGGGTTAGAAAGAAAAAAGGCGTACTGTCTCTTTAAGGCAACCAGCCAGTCTCTTTCGTATTGATCAATCCACCATTTTCCAACACAGAGCGGCGGCAGTGCTAACACAGCTCCGGCAGCGCGAGAGAGAAGAGAGCCACCCCTCTACCTGGAGAGGAAGCCAGGGACCGGGGGCAGTCATGGCAGCGAACATGTACCGGGTTGGAGGTAAGGTGGAGGCGGTAGTATTTTAAGACCTTCCCGTAATTTTTTATGGCGGACTCGCCGTGATTAACGTCGGTTCTTTTATGTATTTACAGCGCGTGGTCCGTCTTTTGCTTCCCTTCTTTTATTTCCCTAAAGCTAAAGAGCCTTGTGCTTCACAGATGATGATGATGGTGACTGTGAAGAGGAGGATGGTGATGAAGAGTAGTGCTTCTCTTTACAAAACTGCTCCCCGTATTTCCTCGCTTCTTTTTGCGTTTTTCTTGTAACTTAGCAAACAAGTACTTTAGTGCAACGATGCACTCTAAGTACCATGCATTGCGCTTCTATATATTTTGATGTAACGTGGCGGATATATTCTAAAAGTTTTGTGTGCCATTGAGCTACAGCCCGGACTGTACGCTCACAGCCACAAGTAACATTGTAAGTGCTTTAAGTGTCCTGCAGAAACATCTCAATGCTCACAAGACAGCAGCAAGGAGTGCATGCTTTTAAAATGCAGGGAAGGAGTGGAGCAAAAAGTTAAATACAACACTTTACATACAGGAACCACTAAAAGTCTCAAAGCATGCGTAGAGATCCGTTTTACACATTTATAACCGGTTTGTCTTTGCTTCTTTTGTGCAGGCAATTCAACTTAATACCTAATTAAAATTCCTGATTTCCCCTCCCACTCATTTTTTCCCTGCATATGTTCCCCTGATTTACATCCCGTAGGTACTGTATGAAAATAAAAACACGAAAACCACTATAGATGCACTGTAGCTTAAATAGATCGTGCTGTTTTTTGAGGGGGGTATGCAGTGGAGATGCATAAAAGAATGGAGAGCTTTTTAGATGTGTCTTCAAAAAACTTCAAATTTAGCTGTCAAAAAGTGTCACCACACAGAGGTTTGATATGACGACTGTAATGCAGATGGCAGTCGTAAGCATTTGCAGGACAGTTTCTTTATTCTTTCTGAGCTGCCTTTCATCCTCTTTAATGTCTTTTTGGACTCTGTGGCCATTTGTCATTAGAAAAGAGAGGGAAAGCAAACTGATTATATTTTTAAGATTATTATGAACTGGTGTCTTTTGAAATATGACTGATGTGATTGCAGTTGGCTTGGAGCATGCATCAAAAATAGCCTGTGCTGAAGATAATGGCATTGTTATTTAGTCAAATGAAACAAAGCCTACCTGAGTGAGAGCTGGATTATGCTTTGAGCAGGGTAAAGAGTTAACACTTTACCAGCCAGATGTTACTTAGTTTAGTATTTCTGTTTAGGCTGTCAGTCTCTTACACTGCCATACCAACCAGTTAAGCTTGTATGTCTTGTTTGTAGCACAGTAATTTGCAGTAAAAATGATGGGGTTATTTATTTCATACCTATATTGCAACTTTAAGGTTGTGTAGTTTGACTAATTTGTAAAATCTGATCAATCAGAATGGATTACACAGTTAATGCTCAGTTATTAAAGAAAAGTTGATTACTTTGATGAAAAGGTGAAATATTACAAGTAGGCTCAACTGGCATAATTGAATTTAAAACTATAAAACATAATTCAATAAGCATAGTCTTATTTGTCCTATAGTCACAGTTCTAGTTTAAAAAAAAAAAATCACATTTCTAGTTTGGCCTAAAAATAGGCCTTATAATTGACTGAAGCTTCTCCAAGCCAACACCAGAACAAAGCAGAAGCCCACACAAAGATGGCTGCTTCTTTGCAAGACAATGCAGGATCATCTTGGAAAAGCAACGAGTCCCCTTGAATGAGCAGTGGACAAAAGACAAAAGGTCTTGATGTCTTTGTTTTCACCATCCAGGCCACAAGCCACTCTTCCGGTGCCTGCAGCACTTCTTCCTAGTGCTTCCCCTCATGTGCAGGAAAGTGTTGGTGACTAAGTGTAGGCTATACGCTAACTTTTAACCATTTCAGCGGTTGGAAGACGTTTTTATGAATGTAGTTAAATTAAAAAAAAATCTTCTAAGACTTGCTGATGACTTGTTTTCCCCAAGTGAAAACAACTCTTTCCTGAGAGTGTGACGTTCTTAATTTGGTTGTCAACTTGTATAGAAAGTTTACTACAATTTTTGCTAGTGGGTATTCAGACCTACTATTAAAAAAAGAGGACAGGCTTTTAAAATTGCGAAGCTGTGATTTTGGACTAAATATTACAGTAAGTTGCTGGATGGTGTTAAGCCAGGTTCAGTTTTTCGCCAGGTGATCCTGTTTGTTTCTTTTAAAATTAATTTGTATAAGAGGGCTCTGCATGTGGACCTACAGTGATAGGGATGTTCAAAACGTATAGTAAAAAATGCCCTCTTTGTATTTTGCTCTGGTCAAAATGTAAGGAGTGTGGTTTTTATTCCCCCATTACCTGCATTGGAAGTGTGTGAGGCCATATCCGAGGATGTTATGGTTGTGTGGAATGATTACAGAATGCAGTCGTCATATGGGTAGGGGCGTGTTATTTAAAGAAATAATTGGAAAATACGCGAAATGTTTGGATTGTGACAGCTCTTGCACACATTTTCCAAAATGTGTTGCATTGTTTACTAACTTAAAAAGTGAGAAACTTTGGTGTTAATGCCCACATTTCCTTTGGATGGTGAGGATTTTCTACACTAATTATTCAGAATGTGCCTGAAGGTGTTGTACTGTTTACTAATCTACAAACTGACTAAATTACAAACTTTGACAGTGCCCACACTTTGTTTGGCTCATGGCTGGTGTTAATCTCCCACGCTGGCAGTTGTGTCTCTTGCAGGGTCTGGTGGGTGTACTCACTGAGTGGCAAGCTGAGGCTTCTTTGCTTCCATCCTGCCAAGTTCAGAACAACTAGTTGGACAGATGCATGACAACCTTTTTACATCCATTCAGCAAAGTATCCCTGTCATTACGTTTCTGAGGAGGTCAAACTGCCCATACGCTCATCACAGTAAACGCTGTTTAATAGCTTCCTGGTGTTGCCTATGGACTTAAAGGTCTGGTTGTCTAAACTTCACTAGAATGAATATTTGAGAAAAGAGTGGAAAGATTTGCTGATTTATCGCATTTGTTAAGTGCAAGCTGCAGTGGCTGCTGCAGTATGATTGCAAGGTGTCATGGGAGTTGTGATCTAATTATTATAAGATCAAATCCATTTCAGCCTTAACACCACTGCTGACTTTATGCGAAACTGCTTTTTAAACATTTTTTGTCCTCGGTGTAAAATATTATAATACGTCAGAAAATAAAGCAATAAAAGCAGGACTGGATATGAAAGACATTTTTTTTCTCTCTTTTTCCTGGTTTTGCCGGGAACCCTAGCAGATACTAGCAGACCAGGTAGATTGTATAGACTGTACAGAGGTGTATGCAGCTGTGCATGCAGCTGATCATACCTTAACTAATTGGGAATGATATCAAAGTGTGAAAATAAGGTGCAAGTTTGATTTCAGGATATTAAATTAGCTTCTATTACCATAGAAACCTTCATCCATACTGTGGCAGTCTATAATCTCGTCTGTGGTTGCTGCTTGTGACAACAGACACACCTTCTCCGTGTGACTGCGTGAGTAAGCATCAGATGGGGTGTGAGCTGTGGAGGGGGTGTGTGTGCTTGGACTAACGTGGGCAGATGTTCATGCTCTCTGCTGCCTCTCCAGCTCCCTTTCTAGCTCTAGCCTAGCCCTTAAAAAAAAAGAAGAAGAAAGAAATATGACTTAAGTATACTGTACTGTGTATACATTTTTTGAATTTGAAATAAATTGCATCCTTTCATTAAGTTGAAATATTTGGATATGCTGTGGTGCAGCTTTATTGGGGCTAGCATGTTGCAGACTAAATGTAAACAAAGATGAGTTGGTTACTGATTTGTTGGTTTTCCTGTCACATAATCACAGTGTTGGTAAAGCTGTCTCTCAGGGATGTACAAGTAGACTTCCAGCTATCGTTTAAAATGTCTGTGAACCTGATGATTTACCACGTAGTCTGTAGAAGGTCAGAAAATAGTCCCATCCCAAGTCATGAATACACGAGGAGAGACGTTTAACTTTGATTTCAGTAGTCACTGAGACGTATCAGAAAACACTGAATCAACAGTCAAATTTGTTTAAAAAATAGCTTTTTTTGCCTTTACAGGTTGTACTTCAACTAAGTATGAGCAAAGTTTTATGACTGCTTAATTTTAGACTGTTTAAAAGTGGTGACAGAATCAGCGAGTCAGGGTCAGAGTACTTGAATGAATGCTGTGCTAATTCATGTTCTGAATACACTGAGACAAAAAAAACGGCAGCTGTACTTGTCTACATCTTTACTATGATAATGACCCCTGTTAAAATAGTTTTGAACCTCTTGCATCAGTGCAACAGTGCGGTTTTCATGTTATGTTTCCCACTTCAGCTGTTAAAAAGTAGATGATTGGCTGTTTGGGGGAACTGCTGTCTTTTGGTGTTGGTCACAGATTTCGGTTCAGGATTCTTGTATCCTCTTTGTGATGTCTGACATCTATAGTAGCTACAATCAGAAATGTAATGAATTTAACATGTTAATTTGCTTTTTATGAACTAATCTAATAATTCAAATGGCTAATCATTGCAGCTTTAATGTACTACATAAGTTATAATACGCTAATACACATATTCCCAGCTGGTTGTCTCATGACTGTGCCTACTCAAATGCCTTTAACTCAGAGTGTGTTGCAGGGTGTGTCTCTGAGCGGTTCGACAAGTGATGTTCCCTCTGGGGTTACTTAATTTAAATTGCTTTAAGAAACTCTCAATGACAAAGTTGTTTAAAAGCGCAGAGATTTAGGTAATAAGATGAATGTAGTGTTGGTGAGTTGTGCCATTCCTTGTAATGTACTTTCTGGAAGGCATATTTAACATAACAAACCACTATGACTATGTAAAGCAGTGTATTGATGAGACCACCAATACAATACAGTTTTCAGCTGGAGCCATAAAGAGATATTCTGGGATTTGAACTGTAGGCCTTTACAATGGGCATCTTGGATTATCCTGGTCACCTTAACTGAAGTTTACAGTAAATGTTTGGATACAGGTTATTTTGATTGATATTCGCACACCTGTTCCACTTTATTTTAGATTTTGCCCACCTTTATCGCTTTTTGGTTGATTATTTATCTCATGTTTTCTCTCTTTCTCTCTCTCTCATCGTCGTGTCTCTGCCAGTCTGTCTCTCTGGCCTGGTTTGAATCAGCCCAGCAGACTCTGTCTTTCGGGGCTCAATAGCGTCCCTCGATTGGCTCACAGAAAATTTGACTGCACTATGACATCATGGCCGCCGGAGCCCGCTGATTGGCTGACGCTGAAAGTGGGGGATGGAGAGCGGGGTGGTTGTACGCGGGCTGATGTGACGGGAGGGCTGATGGGAAACCGAGAGACTGACGCTGTTCATTGCCTACAGGCTCTCTCTTTCTGTTCCTCTCATTTTGAGTTCCTCTCCAGCTTGCTCTTCAACACGCTTCAGCTCCTCACATGTAGAAACTCCCAACATTCAACGAGGCTGTTCTGGACAGTCACTGAGCCATTTTCCTCCCGTGGTTATTTTATTATAATTTTTTCTTCTTCTGGAGGTGGCAGGAAGGGACATGGGTTGAACTTAAGTGTTTCCATTCATGGTAACTTAAATTTCGAGCCAGGAAAAGAAGGAACACGGTGAGCTTTGCCTAAAGTCCCACCTTCTCTAAATGTAGCGGGAGACGTGCTGTCACCAACCAAAGGGAAAAAAAAATCTTAGCATGTAATGGCGATTCACACCCAACACCACATCAAGCCGAATGTTCAACATGTGGTTCTGCTTCATTTTCAAAAATGGTAATGACACATTTTGGCTCCTGATTAATGGGTCCTTCTAAGCTGGTGAGCGTTTGAGGGCCGCAGCTACACGTCATCTTTTTTCCCCACGCTTTGTCAAGAGGCTTGTCCCTAATTTTTTTTTGTAAATCAGGATTCTTCCTGTGTAAACAGACACTTTTTTAAAAGTTTTTTTTATAAACCTTAGTGTCCAGAGGAATTATTTTTGTCAGCACATCTAATTCAAATATGTCATTATTAAATATCACTTCAATTAATCCAAATATTGAATCAAATATTGCAGATTTAAGTCTTTTTTGTAAAATCAAATGTAATAAATTTTTACTAAAAGACATCACCTTAACTTTTGGGAATTTTTTTGTAAAATAATTAATAGATTATTCTACTAATCGACAGAATAATCTATCTACAATAATCAACAACAATAACAAAATCCCAATTTCTGCAGGTGATTTCTCTATAGTTTTTTCAGTTTTCTCACGTAATGATTATTTTATTGATTAATTTACTCTGTGGCTATTACAGTGTCCCACTGCATAAGCTGATGTCCTGCAATGTTTTGTTTTCTAATCAATAGCACAAAAAAGAATGTGTTTGTTTATTTGTTTATGTAAATACATATTAAATTCTGAGTCATCGGCTTTCTAGCCAGTTTCCTTGAGAAAAAAGAGCTAAGTTTATAATTGAATCTAAATTACTGCTACTAAAAGTGTATGAAATAACTAATTGATTCATGGCAGCGCTACAGTACAGCTTGTTCTGTTATTAGCAGGTAGGAATAATGGCTTTACAGCAGCAGTCAAGGATTACTTTCATTATATTCTTAAAGTTCTTTCATTGAATAATAAATGTTTTCAAACTTAAAATGAGAAAAGATGTCTTTAAAGAGATTAAAACCAAAAAAGAGATTTCACTTTCTGTGATGTAAGACCGCATGTGAAAGACATTAATCGCCTTTCAGAAGCTAAAATGAGTTTCAAGTGTTATTAATTTATATAAACAGTTTCTGATTAGTTTTTATTAGCTTCTCCGTTTCTGTTCATGCGTTTTTGTATTTTTCTGTTCAAGGATGACTTGACCAAGCTTAATAAAAGGATAGTGTCTTGTAACTTTCCTGCTGTTTTACAGCCAATTTGGTGATCACAACTAGTCACAAGCCAGTTTCTTCAACCCCTGACCTCCGTGCTGCTGACTCACATGTGTGTCTGAAAACGAGCAAGTCGGATATCTTGTCTTCATTTTCTTTCTCAGTGTGCCGCTCAATTTCAGCTTGGCCTATTTGATATTCAGCAGCGGGACGGAGATGTCACAGTGGCAGTGGAGTCTAGTAACAAGCTGTTACAGGGTGAAGACTAGACAGGCATGATGTGACGATCTTTTCCCATCTTGTAAGCAATGTTCAACAGTAAAAGAGGGTTGCTGGAAGAAGCAAGTCATAAAATTTGCACTCTGTATGCCTTCTGAATTACTTTTGCTACTTGGAGGAAGAGCTAAAGTTTTACATCTTCATGCAAATGATGATTGTTCAGTGGCTTAATGCATAGAACAATTTTTCAAGAGTTCCTCCAAATGATATCTGCCAACTATAGCTCTCGAAATTATAGTTATCTTGCATTACAAAACTTTAGATTGGGCGTGAACCTCTTGTATTCACTTATAAGTGTGGGTGAAGAGAAGTATACCAATAGGCATAGTGGAGCAAAAGGTTTTCCAGTGGAGAAGTCAAGGTGTGCCCCCCTATGCATGGTTGCATGGCGTTGTTGTCTGTTAAAGATCAGCGTGGGCGAGACTGTCTCTGAGATAGACTTTCAATGTTTGACTGTTGATTATTGGAAATGTTACAGGCAGCAGACATGTTTAATATATACATGTCAGATGTGAAGTCGTCGGTGCTTTATAAGTTTGCTTTTCTGCGTGTTTTAACTCATTTATTTTGATTGTTTGTGAATTGTTAGGAAATGGTTTGAGCTCTGGTTCCTCTGAAACAAAGACGATAGGCGTGTCCAAATTCATGGGTTGCATCCTCATGAGGACCAGACCTACAGGATCTACGTCGACTGGGTCCTTATGAGGTGGGGTAGGGCGGAAGTGAGCGGCTGGTGAATTTGGACGGTCTAAAAAAAAAAAATAAATTTTTGGACGGTCTAGCCTTCAGACTTGCGTCACCAGCTGTCTCGGGCTACGTTCACGGGTATTTTTGAAAACAGAGATTTTCCGTTTTTGTTTTAGTTACAAAAAAAAAAAAAAATCACATCCACACATGCAGTTTTGGAAAAATAACTCCGTCCACACTTAAATGCTAAAAACGGAGTTTTGAAAATCTCCACCCTGGCAGGAGTTCTTAAAAATCTCAGTTTTCAGTGACCAAAACAGCCGCGTACGTGTGGACGTAGCCGTCTGCTCCTTGCTATCATAACAGGACACTGGAGTAAACTCTCCATCATCTCACACTTTTTGACGTTTATTCAGCTGTAATCTCAGCCAAGCCGATTTACTCAGGAAGAAATAAAACACTAAAAAAGGCCAAAAAATAACATGTTTAAGTTATCTAAGTGACTTATATATCATGTTTAACCTGAGTAGTGGAAGACTGCGGGGGGATGTGCCGGGAGTTCGGTGTTCTCGCCAGCCGGCTAGTTATCGAGCTGGTGGGGAACAGGCGACTCCGAAACTGTCAGAGCACGTTTGCAAATATGTGATGTCCTGATAAACCAAGCAGATATTTGAAGTTTACACAGCTACATTCTCGCCTGAAAATATGTTAAAAGTATTTTATTGTGACCCAGAAAGAGTAATAAGAGCAAAATTAAAACTTAGTAGCGGCCGCCATTATTGGAAGCTTGAATTTGGCGCTGGGCCGCGCTATGAATTCTGGGATATGGTGGGCCACGAAGGATACACCGGACCCAT
>VUQR01030917.1:7898-40733 GCA_015108515.1 Hemichromis elongatus
TCACCTGGTGTCGTTCATGTAAATAAATTCACTATCTTCTTTGCAAAGGATCCCTGGTCTGCGTCTGAGTCCGTTAACTAATCGCGACAACATGCTGATCCACAGTATATAAGTAGGTTGTTCCGTATGTTGTTGTATGATGTGCTATTAAGTAAATGGGATCATTTAGGTCAGAATGAATAACATGTACCCTACAGGCACTAGTGGAGTTCCCTCGATTCAATCCATTTCTGAAACCCATTAATAATCTAAACTGATAACCACTCTAGATACAAGACTGATTGTATTTTGTGAGTCAGATGCATTCAGAAAGGAGGACAGCAGAACAAGCAGTCAGGCCTGAAACCCAAAAAGCCTTCATTTAATTCTTTGGTTCTCCTGTCTTCCCTTTTAGCTGACTAGCAGATGTTTGTTTACCCAAGCGAGAGACACATGCTGGAATGCAGTTGGCTTCATTAACATTGTCCGCAAACCGCGATTTGATTGCATAATGTATACTGAGTCGAAATAAGGTCAGGCATGCAAGGTGCTCTTTATTCCAGCTTGGGAGTTAAGATGCAGAATCATAAAACCTTCAGCAGTGTGCTTCTAGTCAGCCATTTGGTTTGGAAATGTAATATGGATTATTTAAATGACTGTGGGAATATTAAAAGTCAGATGACTTAACAGAGTTAAAATCCTAACTAAGAATGCTTTAGAAACTTGGAGCCACTTTGATACAAGGCCATATTGCCACAATTTGGAAAGAATCATGCAATTTAATGGACACCTAAAACATTTAATCTGTAATTAAAGAATTTAAGGATCCAAGGTCTGTTGAGTGAATTTCAGAGAAAATGCCTGCCAGATTTTAGAGACACAGGCTTATGACCATGTTCATTATCTTCTTTCACAATTCAGTGAGAGTCATTGAATTTCCAGACTGACTGGGAACTTTCTTTTTTGTTCTGTTCATCCATTTTTTTATTACAGAAGTTAGGGAAATTTCTGATTTAAGTGTAGTTTAAGTTTAATAGGAGGATTGTTCTTTTGTTTGCCTGTGGACCTTTTTTTTGAGAGAGATCTTTTTGTGCTTTGGTTGTCACTGTAGCAGTCTTCATTTGAACATAACTGCATATTGAAATAAATAATGAATATTCAAATGAAAATTTAGTAAGTGTTAAAAAAATGAACACATACATAAATCCTCAGAGCTAAGCCTATATCCCTTTGGCACTGTGAGCTATGAAAAGTGTTTTGTCCAGCTGGGCTTAATTTTAATGTTCTCCAGCATTTCCACACTTACTCAGAATGGAAATCTTTCCACTTTAAACACTTCACCTTGTATGAGTATACTAAATGCAAAGTTTTACATCAAACGATGTTTTCCTAATAGGATCGATTCAGGCAAACTGATTGCCAACAAATTTATTTACCTATATATTCTCCTCTCCTCCCTGCACTATGTGTTTTTTTTAGGGTTGCTTAAAACTGCTTTAAAAACTGTTGTCACTGTTACTTAACCCTTTAAGACCTACCATAGAACCATGTCCGCCACAGCTTATCTTTATATTTTACCTGCTGTAGTGCCATTTTTGGGAGCATTTCAAGTTGTTATACAATACAACCGTTAGAGCCTAAATTTTAATAATATGTAATCATTCAGTGCATAGTAACTACCTAAACAGCAAAAAAGTGCAATAAACTACAAAAAAAAATTTTTTTATACGTATTTTTTTAGTTAGAGAAATTTGAGAGGTTTATCCCTCAAAACTGTAAATACAAAAAAGTTGCACAAAATAGTTTCCAACCACAGAAAATTTAATTTGAGTGTCTTCATTGTTTTATTTTTGAGATAAACCAATTTTTGTACTCTGCAGAAAAAATCAAAATAAATATTATAATGCAAATTTGCAAGAAAAACAGCTTGTGCATCAAAATAAAATATTTCCAGGAGTGCAATTCGAGTTCTAAGTGTCCCAGAAATTAAACAAAAAAGCATAAAGTTAAACATAAATTTTAAAAACACGAGATTGGGTTATTAGCCATTGAAGGAAAAAAAATACAATTTTCATTTTGACGTCACTTCCGGTTTCGGGCAGGAAATGGCAGACCTACGATAGTTCGTGCTGACCTCTGAAGTGTTATGAACAGCTGATCGGATCGGCAAAACGTGTGTTTCTGGAATATAATGTTTTTGTTGCTGCCAGTAGTTTTTACGCAACTTTTGCAAAGCTTTATGTGGAAGGAAACAGTGACCTAGGACAAACTGATGGCATAAGATGTAAGTACAAACTCTCTGGTTTCATATGCAAAGCATATTATTGCACTAGCTTACGTGGTTGCAGTTCTACAGGCATTTAAAAATACTTACGCAAAACGGAGCGGTGCCGCTCTGACCGGCCTGAAAGGGTTAATACTTATTAATATTACATAAGAAATACCACACTTGGTGCTGGTGTTGGTGGCCAGGATCACTGAATTGGCGCCCTTGAAAAATCCATAGCTGGCTAGGCTCCTGTAGCTGGTGCAGCCAAAGGTAGCGTAGGCCCCACTGGCTGCCTCCAGCAGACTGTTCCAAGCAGCTGGGGGAAAAGGATTGCTGGGTGATGGTGAGAATGAAGAATAGTCTTAAACAAAAGCCCTTGGTACATCACCAACCTGTTCATGTGTCTAACCGCTGTTCCCCACTCAGCGACACATCTGCTGGAGAACAAATTTTGGGATGGAGCAGCTCTCACTTCTATGAATTTGCCTCCTGGTTCCAACTCTGGATAGTCACATTTTTGGGGGTTTAATAAATTTGGCCACAGTTTCAGTCTTACACATCTCTCTGTAGCTTCTTTCCTCCCATTTCTGTGTCTTTGCGAATGTCTTGTGCTTCCCGTTTTACTTTAATAGTCCTTGTCTTATGTCAGTGTATTTTGCTTTCCTTTCTTTGTCTTGTTATGACTGATTTGTCCCATCTGTGTTCCCACCTGTTCCCTATCCTCTCATCTTCATGTCTGTTTATTCAAGCCTGTGTTTTCCTGTGTATATTGCTGGTTCGTCTGTTTGTCCCTGCATTTCTCCTTTTTTTTCCCCTCAGCATTTCATGGTTTCAGGTTTGGTTTGTTAGCTTTCCCAGTTTTGGTGTTTCTTGATTTATGTCCCTGCTTATCTATGCTTCTGTTTGTATCTCACCTCCCGCTACTAATAAAGTTCACCCGCCATAAAGTCAGTGCTTGCACTTAGGTCCTTCTCTCATCACTCCACGCTGTCTGCCCTGTCAGATGTGACAGAACAAACCAGCTGTACAATGGACTCGGTGGCACTCACTCCATCTGTGGAGCTTTGAACAACAACTGGTTCAACCACCAGCTCAACAATCCACGGCTGCTATGCCGCCACCAGCTGAATCGCCTGCAACTGCCACACTGCCATCTGGTCCTTCACTTCTCCACCAGAGGTCAGTGCGCTGTCTGGTCCTGCCTCGTCTGGTCCTGTTTGCTGGCCATCTGCCAAGCTGAGCATGAGCCCTCAGCCAAGTCCACATCCAGCACGGTGTGAACGGTCTGCACATCCACACCCAGCACGGTGTGCATATCGACATCCATCATGGCCTGCATGTCCACTTTCACCCACCAAACCACACCAACATTGGCCACTTTGCTCTCACTACCCCTTTACACTTTCCACGTGGCCTGCCTTCGGACATGCTTTTTCTGCCTCACCGTTGCCGTTTTCCCTCCGAGCTGGAGTAGACAGTCCCAGTACTGATAACTGTCTTGGAAGGAGAAGGATGAACACAGTTCCTTTCATTTACAAAGTTGGAATAAAAATCCTCAGAATGAACAGTCTCTAGCAGGCCAACCTGCGCTGAGGAAGCGGGCAGCTTGTGCAGCTCCAAAGAGGGAAGCTCCAAAAACAGGGCAAAGGCCTGAACTGGCGAGAGTTCGGAATTCTCTGCCACACCGTGCTTCTTCTTCCATCATTAGCTCCTACTGCAGGCCTGGAATTCCAGAAGAGTAGTTACTAGCGACAGGGAGAACCCTCCCATTCTGATCACCAGAGACAGGTGAGGAACACGCACGGGCTTGGAGACTAATAGGTCCCCCTAGGGCCAAACGAGTCCCATCGAAGTGCAAGAGGCGCTTTCTCACTGAGTCCGCTGGGTCCATTTTGTAGTTGCGTCTATATGTCAATGTTATACTGTTTGGCAGGCAGGATAGGACCCAAATGCAGGACTCACAGACAATGAAAGGGTAAACTAAAGGAGGCAGCTTTATTTTTGGCTGTAAAAAACTAACATCAAATACAAAACTAAAGTAGAAACTGGAAACAAGAAACCGCAACTAGAAAACAAAAAAATTAACCAGGAACTGTAAATTAGGAATAAGCTAGAAAAACAAAGGGAAAAAACACAGCATTGTGAGGGTACGACATGACAATGGACAGAGGAAAACAGAAGGCTTAAATACACAAGCAGAACCAAGGGAGGATGGGGAACAGGTGGGAACACAGCTGGGACAAATCAGACCTAACGAGACAGGGGGAAGCAAAAATAGATACACTGCACGTGGGACAATTTCAGATATTTTAGAATTAGTATTGAATATCAGCTCAACCTGCATAATAAAAATGAGTACCCTAAAAGTGTGCACAGTGCTAGAATGACAATTATGGGTTTTGACCCAGCTTTAACTATGTTCAGTGCCAATCTTCCAAACTGCTAACATCTACATTCATTTACAGTGTTATGAAACCTGGTTCTTATACAGTTACAATTTCTTCATTTCATCAAAATAAGATAAAATATAAAACAAAAGGAACCAAAAATTTCAACTTTATGATAAATAATGATCCAGTAGAGAAGACAGTGTGAGGTCAGAAACTGCATCAAATAGTAGCAGCTGCTCAAGTAGGCCTCGTTGCACTTTCCTTTAGGCAAGCTATATAATTGGAGCTATAATACAAGTCTGCCTTTGTGTTGCACACAGAAACAAACTCATAAACACACAAGACAAATCCCACAAAACAAAACCTCAGAAACTTCCAGTGGCAGATATCTGTCTAACTCCCAGCTTGTCTACTGTCTCTAATAAGTATTAGCAGACTTTTTGGTACAAACACTTTAAGCAGTGTAAATCCTTTAAGAACTGACAAGATATCAATCACGTCACTTGTCAGTTTTCTGATCAATAAAATCTTTGTTATTGTTATTTTGAAGGAAGAGTGCTTTTGGAAGTCTTACATGTTTTGCTTTTGGACATCGATTAGTAAATAAGCTCTTCTGGAAAGTCAAAAAATAAGAATAGCTACCAAGAAGATTTTTTTTACCATTGCACAGAAAATTTGGAGATTGTCGAGATTGGCAGTGATCTTGAAGGTAGCTGTCAATCTCTGTCACATTTTAATGCCAAGATCACGCTGCATAATGCCTGATCCAGAACAAAAGCAGGTATCTTTCTTTTTACATCATACAGTGTCCTGATACACAAGTGTTTTACAACAATTCATTTATGATCACTTTAGTAGGTGTGATCATAATGATCACAGAACATTCCACCTCGCTTGGTTGTTTCTTTACTACTCATCCGTGTACACTTATATCTATAGGAAAGAAAACAAGATGTTGCCAGTGAAGTTTGGTGAAATTTACACAGTTCCACCTAACTCCCAATTTTCAGAAAACTAAGTTGCTGTTTAATACAATGGATGAATGAAAGTTAAGAGGAGGCAAGGTTTTATGTCTATGTAAATGTCTAGTCTGACACAGCATTGTAAAAGAAAAAAATCCTTACTGAAGGTCTTAATGGGTTTCAAAATGGACAATCATGGACAATTGTGGATAAATGCAATAAACCTGAAAATGAGTTGAAGCTAAGGGAGGTTTAGAAAGTACAAGAAAAAGATTGCAACCAATTTCAGGTGAGTCACAGAGAAATGGAGCTGTAGCTAAAATGACCATAGTTAAGGGGATTCTGTAACTCTAGCACTGGATCACGTGAATACTGTATCTTACGGACAGCAGGCCGAGGGGTATTGGAGTGGTGAGTTATGAGCCTGCCATTGCAGGACCAACCTGCCTCCTCGTTTGCAATCCTCTAATTAAATCACAGAGGCACACTTTGGATTTTGAGCCCCAACTCCAAATGCTTCCCTAATAGGAGAATGTCTAGCTTTGACCATCCAGAGTAAGTGCAATATTTGTCATATCATAGGCACACATATTTAACGTCACAGTTAACTTAAGGCAAAGATAATGTTTAAAGCCAAGAGAAGTTTTAAGACAAGAAGGAACAAAACAAAATACATTGAACATTACAAATGTCTGACGTGTTCTGCTGTGCTGCCTCTCAGTGTGAGTCATAACCCTCTTTTCTCTTGTTTTTTTGATCTAGTCTCTGCACTTATTTCACAAGCTCTGACTTAGACAATATTTGCAGAAAAAAGAAAAAAACTTCTCTGCTTGCTATGAAAAAGATTACAATTTAACAACATCCACTCACACAGGATGAGAAGTCAAGAAGAAGGAGTTTGAAAAGAGTTGAGAAATGAATTTTAAGCTTCAGACATCCTCTAGAAAATTATTACCTTTCAGAAATTTTGATGCTCTCATGCTCTCGGGGATTATTATTACATGCAGTCACTTGTTCTTAATATTTTTTTATTAATTTATTTTTTGTCTCTCTTATTTAAATGATTGTTTTTGCCATTACTTTCATTGTCACTTTAGATACCACGAGAGAGACAGCAAAGCAATGTAATCTCCAAGGACAGAAATGCAAGAGAACAAATAGATATAGTAACATTACTATGTTTTTAAATTAATGCCACATTTCTAGACAATAAAATCAATAAACCTTGTTTTTCTGAACTATTTAACAATTCTGGAGTTTTTTGTACTGATTGATTATCAGTTTGTAAACCATCTCCTATCTGGGTGGTTATGGTGATGTTACAAATGACGCTTCTAAAGTAAGCTTTTTAACGTCTTTGTTCGAAGTAAATTCCCTACTTGGTAGTAGTGTCCATTATATTAATTGAAACATGTATTTCAGAGTTGGCAGTTTGTCTTGTTCGAGCCCCAGCTCCGACAGTCTCGGTTGTTTTGTCATTGGGCAAGACATTTCACCCGTTGCCTACTGGTGGAGGTCAGAGGGCCCGTGGCGCCAGTGTCCGGCAGCCTCTGTCAGTGTGCCCCAAGGCAGCTGTGGCTACAATGTAGCTTGCCATCGCCAGTGTGTGAATGAGTGGATGACTTAAGTGTAAATCGCTCTGGGGTCCTTAGGGACTAAGTAAAGTGCTATACAAATACAGGCTATTTTACTTTCTGATGTTGTAACTTGCAATTTTCCCTGTTGTTCCCAATGCAAGTGCAACAAAAGAGGGTGACACGTTAACCACCACCTATAATAGTTCTACTGGGTTCCTTTGTAAAAGTTATAAAAGTCAGTCTTGCATGCCCTGTTCACATTTGACCAGCTGTGATAAGAAGTAGGACAGACCCCCCGCCCCATCTTGAATTACAGACTTAAAGGCAGAATGACACTGGAGCAATTACATTTAAGCTGATTGGTAATGATGGTGACATTGAGTTTTACATTGTGAAAGCGGAAGTGATGGAAAGAAGATTGGCAGCTGAACACCGAGTAAAGAACGCAGATGAGTGGATGCAGATCTTTCTCGTTAATCTTGTGCATTAGCTTAATATATAAAACACAAAAAAAACACCACCTATTGTATCCCACACACTACTGCTCAGCAAAGTGCAGGGAGTGTGAATACATATGTTTAATATGTTTAATACAAAACATTTTTTTTCCTAAAGCTAACTATGTAATTTTGGGGCTTTTAAGCTTTATAATTATCAATTTAATATTTATTAATTATGGATTTCATGCAGTATTACCCTAGAATCATGTTTTTCATCTGAAAAGGCAATAAAGGATACCTGACAATCCTATTGTCAAAAATTAGGGTGCAGCCTGAGAGAAAAGCTGTGGCAGCACAAAGTGTGCTGCTAAATCCAAACAGAGCCTTTCTGCCCCTGCGGAAGTAACTGGATTCACACCCATCACAACTAATCCTATTCCCCAGGCTGAAGGTATCATTAAAGAGCCAAAATAGCAAGTGGACATGGCCAAAAGTGACATACAGTGCAGCTCTATGTCTGCGGTGTCTGCAGTTTGCAGGAACTAAATAGTGTTAGCAGCATTTGGTTAAGTTAAAAAAATATAAATCCTTCTATAAATTTTATTTTAAGTCTGTATTCAAAAAGCCAAGTAAAACGAATATATATATATATTTATATATATATATATATATATATATATATATATATATAAGATTCGTTCAAGTTGGATTAACTTCTATCTCAAGGTTTCTGGTATGCAGTTTCAGTTTGAATTCATAGCACATTACAGATGGCTGAATGGAAAGTGAATACAGTCTATCTCCAACCTTAGAGTGAGGGATTGAGGTTATAACCTGGACCTCCACTGCAGCTGGTGGAGGAGAGATCTTTTTAGTGAACCAAGCTATTTGATTGCAGTCTGGGCTAAGATTCAGTCTCTTCGTGCAGGGCTCCAGGGCAATGCAGGCCACTACTGCTAGAAGAAATACCATCAATATTCATATTTGAAAATGTAAGAAACTTTTGCTTAAAACTGAGTTACACCTCATATTCAGATTGTTTCAAAGCACCCTAATCTACTTCTTGTGATTCTGATTTCCTGGCATATGACTGGTGTGTATTTACTGGGTTAACTTAGCAAGAAATAGGCAAATGAAAACATATTTATTAAATATGTGACCTAAACAGTAAACTGCAGTACTGTAATCTGGAGTCATTCATATCTTCTCCTTGGATTTGCTCCTGATAGCAGCAGCAGCCGCTGCAGACAATGATGGATTGAGGCTGTGACCCAGTGATGGACTTCCATTGCGGCTGTCCGGGGGGTCTCTCACTGAAGTCAGGCTGTTTGATTTCAGTCCCGGTCAAGATCAAGTCACCCCATGCAGGCCTCACGGATGGCAGGGGATTCAAATAAAATTGGGGCAATGCAGGATGTTGGATTGTCAATAGAGTGAGAGAGGCATGGCTTCCTGTTTGACATCTTAGTTTTGGGACAGAACTTCAGACTCGTGCAAAAATAAACTTAAAATAATAAGTGTTTCATTTTTCCTCAAATGCAGATTTTTCCAACAGAATTAGTGCAGCATGGTCCTTTGGAAAGGAATTTTGCTGGTGTGAGTTTCTTTCAACAAGAGAGTTTAAGGGCTCCTTCTCTAATTTCAAAAGTCAAGGTAATGTTAATTTAGTAAATTATGGTCGCTGTTAGAGTCAACAAGGACATTAAAGGTTGGTATGCTACAGGGTACATCTGTTAATCTGTGTGATTAACAAGTTGATACTCAGTGATTGTACAGTTTCCTTCAATTGATCAACTCAAACCTCTGTGTTTTAAAACTGGATGTGATCTCAAAAAGGCCACAGCGAAAGAACTCTCATTGGTTAGTATCGTCTAGTTTTGAAGTGTCAGGGTGACACGTACGATGAAATGAAAAAGAAATTGTTTTTCCCTTTTTGTGAATTCTGTGATGGCCATCACATACTCTACGTACGATATTTTAATAATACCAACACTTAAATATTTAATTAACTGATATCAATTTTTCAATCTATAGTTTTTAAATATTTGTAAATGTTGTAGAGCAGTACAGCCTAACGTTAGTCAGCATAACATTGGCTAGCTTGTAACCAGCTTCTGTTGTTATTATATAGCTGAATCCTCCCTTAGTTATGCTGCAATAGACGTAGGCTGCCGAGGGATTTCCATGATTCATTGAGTTTTTCCTTTTCAGTCACCTTTCTCAGTCACTATGTGTTAATAGACCTCTCTGTACTGAATCATACTTGTTATTAATCTCTGTCTCTCTTCCACAGCATGTCTTTATCCTGTTTTCCTTCTCTCACTCCAACCACTCGCAGCAGATGGCCGCCCCTCCCTGAGCCTGGTTCTGCCGGAGGTTTCTTCCTGTTAAAAGGGAGTTTTTTATTCTCACTGTCACCAAAGCGCTAGCTCATAGGGGGTCATATGATTGTTGTTTTGTTTTTTTTTCTGTATGTATTATTGTATGGTCTACCTTACAATATAAAGTGCCTTGAGGTGACTGTTGTTGTGATTTGGCGCTATATAAATTGAATTGAATTGAAGTTGTGGTTAGTTGTTAATCAGTGTGCTACATTTGATGGTTTTTCCAGCTGTAATGGAGAATGGAGTTGCACAAGCAAAATAATAGACAAAATACTATTAAGGGAGTTGAATTAAAAAGGCAGAACAACGTAATCGTGTGAGAGTAAGAACGAAACTGGGTTTGTCACTTGCAGGGAGCCATCATGCCCACTCCCATTTCACTTTACAATTCACCAAGCCCTGCACTCACATTTCATCTACAGACAAACTGTTTGGGTTCCAAAAGGCTTTTGGATAGATTACATATCTTTCCTTTCATAAAGATGCCATTAGTGTCTGGGGAGTAATGGGAGGCACTAATTTGATAGTCTGACCTTAAGCTATTCATCAGCTCAGAGGGAAGAGAAGAATAGATGATGCGGGAGATCACATTATAATTTGGCTACAGGATCCAATAGTCTAATGACAGCATTAACTCAAGCAGATGCAAAGAAAATGTTTGGAGATGTAAGGAACAAAAGGCTGACATAGTAAAGCTGAACAGAGTTGCCGTATCACTCTGATAGTCCTACTTCTCAGCAGGGAGCAAATATAATATTCACACAATTCCATAAACAGGGAGATGTCCTTGTCATTGTTTCTTCTCGGCCCTCAAGCATCTCTTAAAAGTCACAGTAAAAAATGATAATTGTTTCTCCAGAGGATGTTCTGAGAGTCTGAGAGTAAAAAAAGAGTGATTTTTTTTTCCCCTGCTGTATACACCAAGGTCGTTCCCTTTAAATTAAACACAACAGAAGTCACGAGTTAGTGTTAAAAAGAGTTAACATTAGCCCCCTTTTTAAACTCGAATTGTCGGCACAGGTGTTTTCGCAGAGAGGTCAGGCTTATGAAGTGGTTACAAATCTAAACACGTATCTCAGCAAATAAATGAATAATTGAGGGCAGTTATCCAATTCCCCCTTGTTTAGTTCCCCTGGACATTTTTGCAGCATTAAGGCCGAAACAAAGCCAACATGCAGATGAGATAAGTGTGGTGACGGTGGATGGTAAATGCGAGGCAATGTCAGGGCCTTAGACAAAGGCAAGTCAAGCTTCAGTTTTAAGAGGACCATCTCATTTTCAGGAGCACTCACCCAGAGTATTCTGGTGTCTGGCATACTTCTGATATTTTACAATCACCCACAGCAACCCAGAATAAGGCCAACAATGTGAGCCCATTAAGTAGGGCATATTATCTAATGGCATCCACTGATAGTTAGTACTTAAACACACCCAAGCAAAAAGAGACTCCAACCATGCACAATGGCATGCACTGCAGTCTTACCAACCCACACCCCGACATCATCCTTGTCCCGGCCCAGAAAATTGCAGCAGCAATGCAAATCTTGGATTCTCTCATTTTAGAGCACAGCACCCAAAGGATTTCCAAGAAGTTCCCTTTAATGGAAAGATTTAAACCCATGAGGTCTAAGTCATCGTCAGCAAGTACCCTAACCCTAACTACTACTTCAAAGCTATCAGAATAACAGATTTTTTTAACTTGTTATTTACAGCATTACTTGTGAACTTTTAAAAAGCCAACAGAAACCATTACCGAATGGATCTCATCTCTATTCAAAGGTCTCAGTTTAATTGTATCGACTGCTGTTTATTCTATCCTTCTCCATTCTTGTTTATTACTTAGAAGGTCCTCAAAAGCCACATCCATAGATATGGCTCTCCAAAAACCAGGGGAACTCAATATTCCTAATTAGTAACCCCACTTAGCTAAACTAATTTTTAAATATTTGTTTGCACAGATGATTTTAAAAAAGTTATTCTCTGAACAAAAAATTTAAAATAAACTATTTACCATATTATAATTTTGACAAGCCTCCATTAGCTTTAGGACTATCTTTTTTCTTGATATCAAAACTGGGAAATTGAAAATTAAAGTAAAACTGTTTAAGTAGATGAAAGTATTTTTATATAAGCATTAAAAATAAAAATAGCATTGTGATGATTTGATAGTATCACTGTACTGTAGCTCATTGCTCTCTTAGCTGATTTTTTTTAGTTTACTAAATCAGAGTCAAAGATGACTGCTGCCTCTAGCTGATGGTATAACTGATAATTCTAGAAAAACCATCCCAGTAGTGATCGGTTAGTAGTTTGGTTGGTAACCAATTTACAAAGCCACTGCTGATTTCTTCTTTGCTTTTGTCCAATTACAACTATAGATTATGTGTCATGCAATCTACAGAGCAGAGCACAGCAGTCTCAGAGGGCTCTGAGATGCTCGTACGATCATCTATCATTACAGATAGCTTCCATCGAGGCCATGTATCCCTGCCTTCTACCGCCCCCGAATGATGAATCTGCACCCATTCAAAGCGTCATTCGAACGTTGCCGACTGCGCTTCACATTCTCTTGACCCTGTCATGTCGAGACCCCGGTTCAGTCAGAGTCCTCTTCCGTCTTCGCTCATCTGATCTTCAGAGCTCTGCAGCAGCAAGGCGAAAGGGGACTGATAGATGTGCCGCACGGATGGAGTAATGTATTGTGGTCCTTGCAGGCAACAGAGATGAGGTTTAAATGATCTAGTACACGGGGGTTTGTAATCTCACTGATCAAATTTGCTGGTGATCCTCTACCCATTGCCATCTATATATGGAGAAGTAATGGAGTCTACCACAAGTGAGCACAAGAGCTGCACTCCATCAAGCCCTGTGACTTAGTGCAGCGTGTCTCAGAAAGCTGAACTTCAAATGACACACTAACACAGAGAGAAGGATACACAGTGTGTGAACACTCCAGACAACAACTCTGCCCTTGTGTTTGTGGTTCACTCTAACCTACAGATGTGTGGTGGAACACCTTATACTGATGTTACATGTTTTAACTGGTAATTACATTCCACATTTCTGAATCCTCTAAAAATAACAGCATATGGAAAGTAATGCTTTAAATTGGAAATGTAAACTAAACACTTTTTGGTCTCTTCCTGTAGCCCCACTGTTTTGCTTTTATTGATATATTATAGTAGAGTGCAGAGGATATGGTGCTTGAAAAAAATTACAAGACTTTTTAAAAGCAATGCCAGTACACCATGAAAGTATTGCTGGGCCATCCTTAGTACTTACAGAGAGGCACTCCCTTCATACTTCACCATAAAAAATGGAGGGCGTAATCTAAAGTCTTTGTTCTATGAAAACATAATGAGAGACTTCCAGTGGCTGGATTACCCGAATCCAGTTGGTATCTACAGACTTTAAAGTGCCGGATTAAGATCTATCAACAAACCTCATTAGTAAGAAAGCACTGTTAGTCAAAACACCAGTTTAAACTTGCAATGAGTGAAAAATTCAAGGATATTCTTTATATTTAAGATGTTAATCTGAATTGAAAAAAAAAACAAAACACCCCTCTTGTTATTTCCTGAAGGTAGCACCTACTATTAACTCCAAGGCAACATCTTAGCCTTGGAGTTAATTGGCACGACCGCCTCGTTTCTTCAAAAATTTTGACTCTTTGATCGGTCATTCTCTTTGTTGTAATAAACCCATCTCTCATGTTCTTTCAGTCTGGATTAATCTTTTCCTACAGACTTACAACTATTTGACTTGGTGTTTTTACACTGTTTGCATCAAGGTATTTCAGAGAAGATGTCAGTAAACAACCCAGTATCACAGCAAGGCATGTAACAGACTTGTGATTCCATTGTGGATGTCAAGCTTTGCCCAATGTTAATCTTCCCTGGCGTAGAAGGAGCTTGGAATTAACTTGCTACCCTTAGCTGAGTAGTTACTTTTTGGCTTACAAATAGTTAGTACAGCAACTTAAAATAAAAATGAATCTACATGTATACAGGCTAACTTACAAGGCTGGGATGCTGATTTATCAGCTAATGCTAGCAAGCTAATTAGCAAGCTGCATACATAAACTTTGCAGGTGCAATACTCAAGTAACCACTAATTAACCACTATGTGTAAGTAACTATTAAAGGGGAGATGAAACGCTACAAATGCAAATGCTAATTTACATAATTGAGCCCTGCTCTCAAAAACATCATCGATTTAACACTGTCTGTGTAGCTGGATTTCAGAAATAGGGGCTTAAAGTAGAAGTTTTTAGGAAATGTTTAGCGCCATCTTGTGTCAGTACAGAACACGACATCAAGCATGCGTCTCTATTTCATGCCTATGAGAGTCAGCCTGTGACATTCACACGATGGACCAGTGGGCCTGTTACACGTTTGTAACATGATAAATCGCCCACACTCACTCGCTCAATAATAACTCAATTTTAACTACATCTAAATTATCTGTGTAAATTTGATATATAAGGACAATGGTCAAATGAAGTTTAATGAAATCTGGTCCAAAAAAAGTACCATTGCCATAAATTTATATCAAGCATATTTTCCATTTCAAATAAAAAAAAATATGATTTTATATATTTGCTCCATTTTTATTGAGGGTGAAGGACTAATTGCTTTGAGTGCGCATAATAATCGGGATAGGCACCAGCTCCCCGACAAGCCTGAATAAATTGTATTGCATTTCCACTCTGATCATCTACAGCCCCATGTAGAACATCACAGGCAAAGCCCAGGAAACTGCCTGATAGACCGAGAGAGCCTATTCAACCTTTCTGCCATAACGTTGAATAAGCTGCCATTATCCTTTGATACAGACCACCACAGAGAACACTGGGAAATTGCTGAAAATAGGAGTGCAAAAAAAAGAAAACTAAACTCTAAAAACTCACTCTCAGACTTTAACAACCCTTTAGGTCATCTTTCTGTGGACTCATAGGAAGAACTGAAAAAGCACAAGAAAAAAAGATGCTTGGTTTTCCTTTGAGCACCGACTGATATTTATGTAAAAAGACTAAAATACATTCTCCTCCCAACAAAATGTTTTTTTTTTAAACATAAAATAAAACACATAATGAGCTTTCTTTCTCTTTGCCATATACACAAAAACACAGTCTTTACAACTCTTCCCATCTCTTGGTTTACTGTGTTTCACAAAAGAAGCCTATTGGCATCAGGAGTAAAATATATATTCAGTAAGATTTTTTTAAATCAATAATTCAAAATTTTAAACATTTGCTTTAAAACCCACCACAACAGCTCTGTTTTTGTTATGAAGATCCTTTGACAGGTAGGCGTGTCTCGACTCAACCACTGAACACGTTTATCAGCCGGGCAGAGGATTTGTTAATATGACAACTCTGCTTGTCAGCCTGTAGGAAAAGGACTAACTAGTACACTTATTATCCAGCCTAGCTTTGACTCGGCACAGAAACCAATCAGCCTCTAATAATTCTGAATTTCAAACTTACAATTGACTTCTCTTTTCCAGATCACTCCTAAATTTTATATGTGCTGACTTTCCTGGGATTATTTGGTTTGAGAGACATTTAGTTTAAGAGACATTAGCAATTATGAGAAATTATTAGTATTTGATCACAATTAAACTAATTCTCCTGCAGCTAATGAAGATTTAAAATGTGCACCAGACATAAAAACAACTTGAAAATGTCTTTTGTAATTGGATGTCATTTTTAGCATTTTCATTTCCAGTTAATTCAGTAAACTTGGAAATGAGGACTGACCTATCCCTGCAATAACAGCACTGCTTTACTGCAGCAAATAAAATGTTGTTACCAGTACTTGTAATGGCAATACTTTTTCATTGTTCTTTGTGGCATTTGTAAGCCCTCGCTTCAGCCTCCCCTGTGACACAAGCTAATAAAATAATGTACATCCAAACACTGTATGTATATTGTCAAACATTTACCCCACTGTTCATTGGCAATTATTCTAATTACATACTTTGCAACTGTGTAATTCTCTGGAGAGGCTGTTATGGTGACAAGTGAAGAGCTGTATTCACAGGCATTGCTTCCATTCTATCCTGAGCATTCTCTAAAGCCCTTGGAGGAGTTTGCTTGCTTTGTATAGCAAACAAGACTTCAGCGGATTATGCTATAAAGCTATTCTGTGGTTAGAGGTCCTCAGACACAGGGCACGTTCACCAAATCCTGAAACACTGCAGCTGACATTTTATAAGCCTAATAGCAAACAATGTGGAAATCAGTTAATGTGATGTACAATATGTGGAGGACTACCAAACAACTGTCAGCTAAACAAAGCTCACTGTCTGTTTGTTCCTGCAGAAGTCTTCATATGGAAACAGTCTGTCTGTAAGGGAGTGTGTGAAAATCATCCAGATGGCAAGAGAGGCTGGCTTTTACAGGTCTTTTTTTTTTTCTTTTATAAAAATCACTATTACTAATATTAGTACATTACAGTAAAATGACACACAGGTATGGAGATACAGTACATGGTATTATTCCACTCATTCCACCCATTATTTTGAATCTGGTTTTTAATACTATAGTTTTTCAGTGTAGCCAGCGGAAGGGCTTGCTAGTAAACCAATAATTGCTGAATTAAATTAAAAACAAAATGTGATCCCATAACCAAGTGCCTGGCATAATATAGAGGAACCTCTGGTCAGACTGGGGTATGCCTCCAAAAGTGGTTAAGAATAACTAAAGAAAGACCCTGGAATTCCACATAAACACAAATTGGTGATAGGTAATCAAGCGGACAGTAATGGTGGACAAGCAGAGGAAAGTGGCTGTAGTGATAGATGTAGCGATATCAAATGATAGCAACATCGAGTAAAGAACGAACCGAGGACTACGAAGGGGTCAAGAAGAGCTAGAGAACACATGGAAGGTGAAGCCAACAGTGGTCTTTGTGGTAATCAGAGCACTCGGGACTCCTAAACTGGGCGAGTGACTCCAGCACATTCCAGGAACAACATCCAAGATCCCCGTCCAGAAGAGTGCAGTTCCAGGAACAGTAAAGATACTGTGCAGTACATTCAAGTTTCCTGGCATCTGGTAGAGGAATTTTTCTCTTTTTTAAAAATATATAGAACCGGTCAGTTGAAGGCTGTATGGTAGCATAGTCTTTCCTTACATCCTTTGTAGTCCACTTCAAGTTTGCCACTAGGGTGCATGCATACTTGGTGTATTTGTAATATCAATTTTGCATGAACTAGTCGAAGTAGTCACAAAGAAAACAGACAGACATGCAAACGTCCACAAGGAGCCTTGCACAGATGCGGAAAGTGTCATCCTGGCCTAAAACTGTACTAAAGAATGTTTCTGACCATGAAGCATATCTCGTAACAGTACTACGCTCTCTCTGCTGGCCAAAGCCTCCACCATGGGAGGTCTCTGGCAGGGGAAACCTTGTTTTCCTCTAGGCAGAGAAAATTCCTTTGATCAACATGACCAACTTAGTGGAACTGAAACAATGCTCAGTAAGTTTGAGCTTTAAAAAGACAGGCAAAGGAACATCACTGTATTGAAAGATTAAGGAAGAATTTTGTTTTAAAAATAAATACAGTACAATATTTTATACTGAATACTTATACTATTTCCATAGCAATATCAAAGCCTGCCATCATTACCTTAGGACATATTTTGAGGCTTTTATTGTTTAAAAATGATCGAACAAGTTAAGACTCAATAATCTTTTTTGGTGTTGATTTTTTTCTGGTGTTGAGGATTATATTGGAAATAATAAAAAGCAAGAATTTGTCCATATAATCAAGTATGAGTCCTTAAATGAGGGAGGTTTGTGAATAATAAATACAAGCCGAGAGGATTATACTTTTTAGACTTTTACACAGTTGGAGGTCGAGAAGAAAAGGGACCATGTTGGACAAATCCCGGAGCTTTGCTGCTGACATTTGATTAAGCCAAATGGAAAACAATATGGACATCACAAAATCTGACGTCCGCAGTTTAACTCTGGGGAGCTTGTTTATCATCTGCCCGTCTTTTCTCATTTTTAATCACAATCGGATTGGACTCTGTATTCCCCCTCAGATGCCGTGTGACAGAGTTTAATCATGATGTCACACAGTTTGTTTTTCTTTTCATCCAGCAGAGAAGGGGAGAAAGAGAGCGTGAGCAAGGAGCGCTATGGCTAGAAAGTGAAAGAAAACTAAAAGTTAAAAAACAAAGAATACACTAAGAAAAAGTTGATGCAACCAGAACAATAAAATAGCAGCTCCAGAGTGTGTCCTCTTCCCTGCTGCTGAGATAAGGCGAATAATGAAGGATGCATACTAGCAATAGACTTCATAAAGTAAAACAGTTCTGCATAACATCTAAATATCACCGCTTCTCTTCTGTTCCAAAGACTTTTCAACTCCGTCACACTTATCCTGTGACCCTAAAAGCCAGTCTCAGATTTTGAAGCACTGCAAATGGCACAATTCATTCCTAATGACTGTATTCAATAGTCCATTGAACATTTTCTGTTGAACTTTTGCCACTGTCTGCTGCTTTCTTTTGAATTTCTTTGCTGGTGTGGTTTGATATACTGCATTTTCTATTTCCATAGGGCAGATTCTGCCATCTTGCACAGCAGAGCGGTTCCCACTGTTGCATTACAGCAAGAAGAAAGGTTTGAATCCACCATCTGACTGGAGCCTTTCTGGTGTTTTCATGTTATTTAGTTTCTTCCTATAGTCCAACATTATGCATCTTCCATTACTTGGTAATTCTACTTCAATCAGATATAAATGCCAAATGAGTAATAATGTCATTCATTGTGGACAGCATACATTTGACTGCTCTGTAACAATATGGCAAACAAAGCCTAACAAAATGTAGTCTGGTGAGAAGTTTAAATAACTTTTATATTATTGAGTGGCAGCAGTTAATAAGTCTCACATGTCATTTTGAGTTTGTCTTTGCCAAGTAAAAGAATTAACAAATTGGGGGGAGTGACTGTTTTTTTAATTTAATTAAAAAATAAAAAAGTTTTACCTCTATAAGTAGTACAAGAACAGCTACTGCTAATAATACTGTGTATGGTGTGTATCTCCCATTACACAACACCCGAAAGGTCTTCTGTTGGTTTGAGATCTGGTGACCGTGGAGGCCATTAAAGTACACTGAACACATAGAGTGGTTTTCTTGAACTTAACTAAGATAATTTGCGCATTTTTAAATGAGATGTTATCCTGTTGTACACGGCCACAAGAAGATTGGTACGCTATGGATTTAAAGAGATGGACACAGTGAGCAAAAATACTCAGATAGGATGTGGGGTTCAAGGTTTGTTGTGCTGTGCATTCAGAGATGCTCTTCTGCATACTTTGGTTTTGAAAACTGTTTATTGGAGTTACTGCTGCCTTCCAGTGATTCAGAATACTTCTCCTGTTTTATTTTTTCTCTCACCCCAACCGCTCGCAGCAGATGGCCGCCCCTCCCTGAGCCTGGTTCTGCCAGAGGTTTCTTCCTGTTAAAAGGGAGTTTTTCCTTCCCACTGTGGCCAAACTGCTTGCTCATAGGGGGGTCATATAATTATTGGGTTTTTCTCTGTATAGCGCCTTGAGGCGACTGTTGTTGTGACCTGGTGCTATATAAATAAAATTGAATTGAATTAGAAACATATTGGCAATTCTCCTCTAACTTCTGGCATTAACAAGGCATTTTTGTCCAGCAAACTGCTGCTCACTGCATATTTTCTGTTTTTCAGACAGTTCCCTGTAAACCCTAGAGATGGCTGTTTGGGAAAATCCAAGTAGATCAGCAGTTTCTGCTTCAGTTTGAAGTTCAGCAGGTGATTTTGACCAGTTGCTGCCATTTAACCAGCAAACAGATGCTTTGTTTATGTTTTAATGCGCATGTGAACATATGTGCCTATATATAACCTCACTGTTTTACTACAGCTTTTGTTATAGAGACTTTATCTGAGAAATGTAGGCATGTGGACAGATGAGCGTGTGATACATACAGTAGTATCCCACTTAGAAATAAACACTTTCTTTCAGTTTTTTTTTTTTTTACATAATATTGTTTTATATATGCTAATCCAGAAGGCAAGCACTGTAATAAGATCAATAAGGTGATAAAGGCACTTGCCTTTGGCACTGTGTATGTGGTCACAGCTCCAGACAAACCGTGTCCTTCACCATGGCTCTGCATATCAGCTGCAAAACCAACACAATTTCCCGTATTTTATGAGGTTGCTGCAAACAATTTCAGACCCCCTCAACCTGTGTGGTCTAATTTACTCCTTACCCACGCTGAATAAAATCAGCCTTCGCATATGCATTCTTGGACTTCATGCAATCTCACTTCATTTTCCCTTGTAAACAATACATCACTGTCAGGCACCAAAACAATACACAAATTCCAGTTTTTCCAATCAAAATTTTACAGAACAAAATTGGTAGAGTACCATCCTGGCTCTTCTTCTTTCCCAAAAAATCCCTCCCGGCATAATCCTTCTCTTGTTGTTTCTAACTTCTCACACAGGGTTTCTGATCTGATATTCTTTTCTGCTTCATTCCCAAAAGCACTTAAACATGATAAATAAATGATCAAAACTTGAACAACACTAACTCGATGTAAATCACCTCTTGGATGGAGTTTAATGGTGGGGCTAGAGCTTTAATCAAGAAGCGTAGTTTCATCCAAACACAAACAGAGAGCTCAGTCATAAAACCCCAGGCGATAAAGACATCCATGAAAATGATTGCTTTTGAACAAGTGTCATGTAGTAACATATCCAGGCCACTGGCTTTTGAAGGCAAACATTGTTGCAAATAAACAAAAGCAGCATAAGCTTTAAGGATAAGCAAGCAAGCTGGTGACCAGAATATCACCAGCCTGTCTGGATGGAGTGACAAAAAAGCTTTTTCTCAGTATGCCTTAAATAAGAACCACCAGCTGAGGGGAGTAGCTCAGTAGCACCATATTCAGTGAAGGAAAAAAAAATATTTTTTTTGTCTTTTGACAAAACCTTTTGTCATATATACAAGGAAACACAAAAAAACCTAAGACAAGAAACAAAATGCACATTTTGGCTTTTGAAGACAGAGATTTTGCATGGGTGACTATATTAATAGTGCCCAAGCTCCCTTGCACTATCTTGTTTGACCATTTAGCTCTTAGAGTTTAACAGTTTTGCCAAACACTAGATTTAATGCTTAGTGAGTATAATGTGTTGTGTTTTTTCAGAGAAAAAAACAAATAAGCATCTCTCATTCAAGCAAATAAAAACATTTTGTGACTTGCTGTACAGACAGTGAAGGATTATATTTCTTTTTTTTTTTTTAACTGAGAGATCAACTTTATATCCAATGTATCTTGTTCTCCGATATCAGGAAAAACATCAAGTGGCATTATCAGCTGATATAGCATCATCATTATATAGCTATTTTTACATATTTATTCTTTGCTCATCCATCATCACAAAAACAGGGCTTGATGTCACGCTGGATGATTTTACTGCAGATTTAAATCCTGGTTACATAGTCCAATCTTATAATCATACAGAGAGAAAAAAGTGAAAAGGAAGTGCTGGTAATGTATGGAGTCATTCTAATGCAATAACATTTGCCTTACCTTACCACAGGTGTATGAACCCTTTGGCTATCCTGCTGACTTAATCTCTCAAGGCAATGGCCAGCTGGGATATCTAGATAGCAGACAGTTTAGCTGTATAGCACCAAATTACAACAACAGTCGCTTAAGGAATTTTATATTTTAGGCTTAGGTTCTTGAAGATTTTTGGTAAACCTCAGTTGTGCTAAAATCTGTTTTGTTTTTTTTCCAATTCATTTAGTTAAATTTTATTTATACAGCGCCAAATCACAACTTTGTATTTTTGTAGGTCTACCTTACAGTATAGAGGAAAAACGAAACAATCATATATAAAACCTCCTTTTCACGTCACGTGTCTCCTGTTTTCATGGTTAAAGCAAATCTCCTTGTCTCAGTGTTTAATTTTCCTGAGACAACGTTACTTCCTGTTTTACTTTGAAAGTTAGTTTTCTTTTGTGTCTTGAGCTAATTTGACATCCTGTATCTGACTTCCTGATTGTTCTCCCTTGTGTTGCTTGAATGTGTTCAGATGTGCCTCGTCTCCAGATGTCCATCAGCCCTTGGTGTGCACATATAGTCCTGTCTTCATTTTATTTAAGGTCAAAGTGTGGTTTGCAGTTTAAGTCTACCTCCAGAATCCTGCATTTGGCTCCTCACTTCCGCACTTCATACCTTACTTCCATGTGCAGATTTCCATTCCTTTTCTTTCGCTGTGCATTACAGTTCATCTGATCCATATGCACCTTAGGTGTGTTAGTCCAGTCCAGTTAAACTTCACTGCTATACACTGAAGATAGTACAGAAGGGAGAGATGAGGTGAGGCTTTACGTGTTGCAATTAGTGTTCATTACTCATTGTAAATGGCAGATCTCCGACAGTATCCAGCTGCTGGTTCTGAGCACAGCTGTGGCTGCTTTCCCTGCTGTGAGTGGTGAAGCTGTGCCTGAATATGCAGTTATTGTTCTCACTTCCCCTGCTGCTCTGGCTCAATGTACAGTGCTATGGATATATCCAGCAATACAAGCCTTACTATTTCTAATGATGCTATTTGGTGGTTACAGAATTGTCACAGAAGCACCATATGTTCAAAGGTGATACAAATGTAGACATGACGGGATGGTTTTTAATGGGTGTAACTACCAGAGAAATGCTGTGCTGACAATCATTGACAAATGTGTCATCCAAGTTCTTTAGTAAAAATCAGAGATGTCTGTGTAGGTTCTGAGTCATCCAGGTCATGGTAATCTAAGGAGCTTGGAAAGAAAAGGAACTGGACTTCTTTAGGTTTCTTGAAGATGTTTCACATCTCAGCCAAGAAGCCTATTCTGTTCTAAGACTTTAAGAGGGTTGCTGATCCGCTATTGATCAGGTCCGTCATCACATGAGCCAAGGTGTGAAAATGGGTGTGGGTCATTATCAGCACAGGTTTTGGGTGAAACCATTGAGACCTTGCCTCACCCTATCATGTGACCTATTGAAATGAACTGACAAAAGATGCAGGTGTTAAGTGAGTGAGTGGGCAGATGTACTGCTGAGTCTTGTCCTGTTGAGGTGGTTCTACTATATAAACACATGGCATCTGTGTGTCAGTATTTGGTATACAAAAATCTGGCTCGAGTGTAGGGGATCAAATACTATTTCACTCAGTGTTATACAAATCAATTAAAACCTTTTATTTAGTGAGATTTTCTAAATTTTTGGTTGATATTTTGTCTTTTTCCATTAACTTAAAACTACCATAAAAATTATAGACTGCTCATTTCATTTTCCAGTTAATTGAAAGGGATGTGTTCATTGTGGAAAGCAGATATGCCCGAAGAGAAGCAGGAGGAACTCCCGGCAACTGGTCTGGGAGTTGATTGTTCTGCTGTTGATAATCAGCTCTTATCAGTTATGCATTTCTGGGTATGGCAAACATCGATGCGCTGTACATGTTTTTCATCCCATTCAAATCAACCGAAAGATAGTTGATAAAACTGCATGATGTGCATGTCTTCATCTTACTCTTGTTTTCTGGAAAAAATGAGACACAAGCCATTTTAGGTAATTTTCCACTACCTCCCAAGCCCAAACATGCTAAGCAGAAAGACACTAAAAAACTCACAAGTAAACAAACCAGCATGTACAGAAGAACATGTTGGTAAATTGAGTCACTTGGCGTGTATCCTAGATGGAGGTCTGTGCCAGGTGGCTAATTGCTGTGTTTACTTATGGTCACCTACCGGTTGCTGGCAGAAACAAGCACTTGTACGGCTGCAATATCATCGTGAGTAGCAATTGTCCATTAACATTTTTTTCCCCTTTGAAAATGTAGACCTAAGTCCCCCCCATAGCTAACAGAATGAAACAAAGTCCTTGCATGAAAGCCATGCAAATATTCATTTAACATCACAAATGCTTTATAGTCTAACCACATAAATATAATAATGTTACACATCAGCACTTTCAACTGGTTTGCATTGTCAGCATGTCTCTATGTGATATATACATCTATATTATTATAAATAAAACATGCTCCACGTGTGAATAGAAGTACTCCAGGGAATTGACTTCAGTATTATAGTAACATGGGAAATATATTGTGATACCCTAAAATGCTGGAATTGGACAGTTTCATATAAGTCCAATTATAACAGAAATAATCATGATAATAATAATAATGATGATAATTACAAACCAGTAACCCCAAACCTTGTATGGGGAGTGACTTTTATGTTTGTTATTTAAATCACCTATTATAATGAAAATGTGAGTTGCTTTAAGTGTCTCTGAATTTTTTGTCTCCACCCGTCTCAGCCATCCCCGTATGCTTGTACATGTAGTCCTATGTCCTTCTGTCTTTGTCAGTTGTTTGTGTTATCCACTTCCTGTTGCTATGTTTCCTGGAGTCCTGTGTCTGTTTGACCCGGAATATCCACACAACTGCAGCTACTTGTGTGTGTGTGTGTGTGTGTGTGTGTGTGTGTGTGTATAATATGTCATATGTATTTACTTCAGTGTCTACCTGTTTGGTACCTTAGGTTTGGGTCATTTAACAACTTCATCTTAAAATCAACAAAATCAAATCAACAACACCGGTGAGCTTGGTGATACTGCACATTCAAAACCCCTGCAGGGTTTTAGGCTTTTTGATGTGCAGTCACTGCTTTCTGTTCATTTCTCAATTTGAAAAAACGGAAAGAAAAAAAACAAAAAAAGTGCACTCATTCAGATATACATTTTTTTCGGTTTGAAATTACTCTCACATAGTAATGCAGCTGTGAGTCTGAATTGTTTGGGGAACTCAAAAATACATTTCCGAAGACCAGAGCAAAATAACTTTGACAAATATAAAGGCCGACAGGTTCACTGTGATGGATTACCTAATGTAGGGTTTTGCTTGCTTGTTGAAGCTGAAATAGAGCCATTTAGTTCAGATACAGCAGAGGTAGCATCATACAGATGATGTAAAGGATTCGCCTACACGAGAATGTTTCAATAAGTACGTAATGGCTAAAAAGTCTGTAAGGAATTATTCCACTGAAAGAGAAAATGCAGTTACATCAAGGCTATAGTTATATAAAATGGACTCAGTGTGAAACTGTTCACATCAATCCACACTTTATTTATTCATTTTCATTTTTTCCCCACTGTCTGACGGTATTTGCCAGTCACTGAACAAAATAGGACAGTCCACGTGGAGGGTGCCAGGCAGATGGACAAGAGTCTCTGCTGGAACTCAAACCTCTTGATCGCCATGGAGTTCAGCATGCTTGCAAAAAAAAAAACTGTCTTAAGGGAATTGAGCAGCTACAACCCCCTACACAAAACCAAGGTATCTACTGTAAAATGCAGTTATGTGGAAGGGGAACATGCAGGTCAGAGTTCGGAAGACAGCTGAGTACATTTTGATTTTTTTTTTCTCTTCCTTGATTACCACATGCAGAAGGTCAGCAAACAATAACTGGAAAGATGTGGCTTGCAAAGGCAAAACTGTTACCTTCTTGCCACGTCAGTTCTCTTGGATGAAAAAACAAACAAGAAAACAAAGTTGAGTTTTTTTCCACAGTTTGAAAAAGGAAAATATAGGTCATGGAAGATTCACCATGAATTTTAAATACAGTCATGTGTAGATGAAAACACTGGACAGATACTTGAATTTTTTTTCATCTGCAAATGTAATACCGTTTACATCATCAGTCCCCAACGTTTTTTGGCCACAGACCGGTTTATGTCCGACAATATTTTCACAGACCGGCCTTTAAGGTGTCACAGATAAATAGAACAAAATAAAACCAGTACCTGTAACAAAGAAGAAGAAAATGTAGTCATAACACACAGGAAAAGACCCAAGGAAACTGAGTTAACAACAAAACAATAAATATCAACAATAAAAACACTGAAAACCATATATTTCACACCCCAAACCTCAACTCTCGTGGCCCGGTACCAAACGACTCACGGAGCAGCACCGGTCCATGCCCTGAGGGTTGTGGACTGTGGATTTCCTTGATTAATTTTGTGGAAGCTCTTAAAATGTGTGTTCATAAATAAGTCACTGTCATACTTGACCTTCCGTGGCTTATCCTGAAATAGTGCACATTTAAAACTAATTCATTTTCACATTTTTAAGTGTTGTTATTTCATTTTGAGACAGCAAACTACTGGGTTAGGGCTGCAATTATTCACCACCATTTGCCATCATTGATTTGTTTTTGTTTTACCTCTTCTTTGCTGCTCATGATCCGTTTAGACGTACAACTATATCTTAACACTCTTCCTGGCAACAAAAACACCCCAAAACACATTAGAGATCCACAAGAATCCAACAGAACAGAAGTAAAATTGTTATTACAACACTACTAAATTTGAGTTTTAATGGTCTCATGGATCTTTGTGCTTGCTGCTATGGTAAAATTCAATACTGAGAAAAAAAATTACAACTAAAAATTATTCAATGAACCACATTTGCACAACTGCATTCCTCAAAAGCAAAACTCAGCATGAAAAAACTATAATAAAAACCGGAATTGTTCAAATTTAAATTAACCAAAGAGATTAGCTGTGTTTACACTGACCAGGAAATTTATTATTTACACCCTGCTAGTACTAATTTGTACCCCTTTTGCCTTCAGAACTAGCTTTATTTTTCATGGCATAGATTCAAAAAGGTGCTCTGAGATTCTGATCTGTATTGACATGACAGCATCACACAGTTGTTTTCATTTTATGGCTGCACATCCATGATGTGATGTGAATCCTTTGTTCCACCACATCCCATCGGACTGAAATCTTATGACTGTGGAGGCCATTTGAATGCAGTGAATGCATTGTCATATTCAAGAAACCATTTGGAGATAATTCAAATTTTGTGACATAGTGTGTTATCCTGATCGAAGTAGCCATCAGATAATGGGTGCAGGGTGGTTATAACACGATGGATATTGGCCAGAAAAATTACTCAGGAAGAGTGTGGCAAGGAAACAGTGCTGTCTTGGTTCTAGGGGGCACAAGCAGTACCAAGAAAACATTCCTCACACCATTAAACCAACACCAGTACCCTGAACTGTTGATTAAAGGAAAGATGGATCCATGTTTTCATGTTGTTTAAACCAAATTCTAACCATACCATCTGGCACAGCAGAAACCGAGACTCATCGGACCATGTCTTTCCCGGTCTTCTACAGTCCAATTTTGCTCCCATTAAAATTGCAGGCTCTGTTTGCTGCTCTTCGCTGTAACGAGTGCCACCTGGTGTGATATTCTGCTGTAGTAGCCCATCACTCTCAAATCTGTTGTGCATTCAGAGATGCTCTTCTGAATACCTCGATTGCAATGAGTATGTGAGTTACTGTGGTCTTCCTATCAGCTTTAAGCAATCTGACCATTCTCCTCTGACATCAACAAGTCTTTTTCACCCAAAGAATTGCAGCTCTCTAAAAGTCTGTGTTTCTGTAAACCATAGAAATGGAAAATCCCTGTACATATGATCAGCAGTTTCAAAAATACTCACCCAGACTTTTGGCACCAATATTGATGCCATGCTCAAAGTCAATTAAAATTAGCTTTCATTCCCTCTTGAAGCTCAAACTTTAACAGGTTGTAGACTGTCTCTACAAAAGTTAATTTATTGAGGTACTTTCAAGTGATTGGCTGATAAGATATAGCAGTTAAACAAGTGAGTGTAGCTCTAAATGGGGAATATCAGACGCTCCTCTGGGATAAGAGCAACAGAGTATTTTTTTGTTCTTTCTCTTTATGTTGGTTTGCTTTCAGTAGCACTTGGAGTTAAAAAATATTGATATAAAATGTGGCAGAAGATTGGTATTGTTTGTTTTTAATTGTTTTGTGCCTCAGCCAATAGTCTGTTTATAATAATGGATGAAGTCTCCTGCTGGGGCCTGTTGCAATATTCCTTTTCATAAGTGGCCCAAGACTCCAACTTTAATGAAAACAGGGATTGCCTACCTAAGATCTGCTTAACATGTTTACAATCAATCGTCCCCTGTGAAAGACTATTTCTGTTCTTGTTGTTCTGGAATTTACTGCTGTCTTTTGGGGTGCTGGCAGGTGTTGTTGTGGGTGCTTTCTCCCCAATTACAGTACATACTATGGAGGAATCAGAGGCTCAGGTCAAGTTTGTTAGGTTTCTAGCCCTTAAGGGCTTGTTATAGACCTCAAACTCATCTCTGTGAGCTGTCTTAACTCCTGCGGTCAACGGACTTTTGACCTTTCTATCGAAGAGTACTGTTATGGAGTGTAATGGGTACAGAAAGACGGGGTTTTAGTCCTATTTATTTTTTCCACAGCACTGCATTTATGTTGACAGTTAATTTAAGCGGATCAAGGTGTCCAGTTGCCTTGTCTAAAGCAAAGGCTTAGTATGACAAATAGCAGGGAAGTACACCCCAAAGTCTATCTCTTCAGTTGCTCTGCCCACACTCTGTCTGTGAAGATTAACCTTTCCGGCTCTGGTGACACAGTTTCGATTATTTCCATAGTTGGCCTTAAAGCAACGCAGGCAGAGAGCACAGCCTGGATTCACAGGATCATGACAAACAGCCCCAATTCAATATATTAAAAAAAATAAAGTAAAGAAGAAGGAAGACCAAGGCTTAAGCAGCAGAATGTCATTCAGAGAGAAAAAGTGAAGATATCAGCTGCCGTGTCCAGCAGCAGTTCAATGGATCATTCAAGACTGCTTCGTCTGACAGCTTTATGTATTCTCTTCTAACATAAGAGGGTGTGACTTGATCTGACATTTTTAACACTGTGCAATGTAACCATGACAAATGCTGGTTTGAACTTCATAACATTTAATGGGTAGATATGACCTTTGCTTTCTGTAACTTATGTAACTGTAACATTTAAAAGGGAACAAGATTGAAAACACTATTGAGAAAATATTAAGGGAATACAAGAAACTCTCAAAGTGCAGTTTATAGTGATATATAAACATTTTTTGAATTCCATCATCAGCTGCATATTAGGCTGGAGCCAACCAATGTCACCCAATGGCTTCTAGACTTTGGATGAGAGTGCAAAGTTAGGAGGTAACGCTAGCAAGCTTCACTAGCAAATCTGCATCAATAAAAAGGACTGGTGCTAATAGGTGCTCGTGCTGCTTAGAGTGTCAAAAAAAACTTTCATAGCATCTGATTCAGGAGACTGCTATCTTGTCATATTTAAATTAATGAATGGACAAAAGCAGAAATACACAAAAAGGCAAATATTGATGCTGTTGAATAGTTTGGTCCTGACTAGGATTTCTCACAGACACCTCCTAAGCAGAGCGTTTAGGGAATGTGCTACCAAAAGGAGACCCTGGACTCCATGGAAATATTATATCATTTAGGTGGCTTGGGAACAACTTGGTGTCCCAGTTGTTGAGCTGAAAGAGGTGGCCCCAGATACCCAGATAAGCAGCAGCAAATTGATAAATGGACTGATGTCAACAAACATGATTTGTCTTTTTGTGTTTCCTTTATAATGCGTAGCTGGTAGTTCTACAGTATAGTACTGGTGGAGAGTGGGGAAGCAAAGGGAGCTTTCTAGGTGAGTTGGAGACGAGTGAGAACCAGCTTGTGAGTCTCTAAGGTGGCTTGGGTCCTGTTAGGGCGCACACCAGGAAGGAACTAGGGATGAAAATGTGAGAACGAAGTCAGCAAATATGAGCAAAAACAACTCGACCAAAATGGTGATAACAATCTGGCAAAGAGTGAAGGGCTCAACTGACCTTTTATCCACGGGAGACAATAAACCAATAGAAACAGGTGTGTTGGCTGGATTGAGGGCCGGAACAAGCACCAAAGCCTGCCTGTACTTTGCATGAGAGCAGCAGCTAAACCAAGAGAAAAGAGATATAGAGAAAGCGACAAAAGGCATCATTCTTATATAGCGCCTTCCCTAGCCCCCCTACACGGCTGGTCATAACATCTTAGCAAAACACAGCTCACAGTGGACATTTCAGGCTCAGCTCTAACATGGGTTGAATCGTATTCTATGTTGGAAGCTTTGTATTAAATTCTATCCCCTTTGTCCTGCAGTGTCCCACAAAGCTTGGATCTCACTCAGGTCATCTAAAACTGTTGTTTATTCAGCGAACCAATCTAAGGACACTGGGTCTTTGAGGCCATGGTTTCTGTGAAAACCTCTGCATGTTCACTTGAGGTTTGCTGATTGTGTGGAATCTTTTAAGAGATATCTAAAGGTGTATCTATTTATCTGAGTATATAGGTACCATGTTTTGAGACATTTTTACCTTTGCTCAGTATTAAATACTGTGTTATCTTATTTTCTGTAAATGATATTTTTATTTTTAATGTTTATTCAGTCTTTTTTGCTCTTCCACAACTGTTGCAGGCTAAGTCCATTTTTTCAAATCACAATCAAAACAAATTAGTAACAAAAGAAGCACAACAGCCAATAATGAGACAAGTGAAAGGAAGAAGAAAGATAAGTAAAGAGGTTGCTGTCAAGAGCTTAGAGAGCTGTACTCACACCTAAGCAGTTTGTGTAGAGCACAAAAGGTGCACAACTTTGGAGTAAATTCCAGGTTTGAATCATTAGAAGGAATAAGCTAAAAACTTCTGTTACCTCCTGTTTATGTAAAATGCCACAAACCTGCCAAGCTCGATTTGGCTAAACGTTAATTTGTAAAATGCTGTGGGTGGAGCCCCAAGCTATGACTTCTATGCTTCACTTTGGCATTCACAATGAGAAGTGCATCACCTTTGTGGGGTTTTTGACTAATTTTGAGAGGAGCAGTGAGATGGAAGGAGAATGGATCGGCTGGTTTTGCACTGAAAATGAATCAAAAGATGGACAAAAACGGGTAAGGTCTGATAAAGATCTCAAAAAGAATGAACAGGTGCTTTATTTCATAGCTCTGTGTTGCTCTCATTCTGTCATATGACACTGCATAATGGCTACACCCACAAACACTTGCAATTCTATCTGTCTACATTCTCATTGAGAGCACCTTGAAATTTAAACATCTACAAAATCGACCCTCACGTCTTATCACTAGATCTAGTAGCCTTGGGTTTTATGGGAAACAAAAGTGCTTACACTTTTGTGGCCTTCTCATTTCCAGTGTTTTAAACATTGTGCCTGCGAAATGACTTTGCAGTCCAGTACAACCAATGGTAATTATAGGGAATGCAGCAGGGGCTGTATTATACAGTTGTGATAGCTCCTTGCTGAGCATAGATGGGACAAACTACCAAATCAGCATGCTACAGCTAATATATAATGCCATAATACACCAGTATAATCGGGATGCTGTTAAAAATAAATTATTTTTGTGTGTGTTGACAAAAGCATTAAAACTGCAACAGCTATACACAGCATCATGTGACAAGGTCGCAGTTATTCTGCCAGCTATGAAACTGTCACAGCCTGTGGTGCTTGAAACTTGAACTTGAAACCAAAAGCGAGCTTTTACTACGGCTGATGCACATAAAACATAAGAAGCTAAATTAGAACAAGAACAAAACTGACATGACTAAGAATAAACAAAGAAGACTATGAATAAACTAAAACACTGTGACTAGACTATGATGACTATGAAATGACTAAGAAACTGTGACGACCATGAATACTATGAACAATTAAAAACACTATGAAGTCTATGACTAGACATGGGGAAGTGGAGACACATTAAGAAACAGCTGACTAGAATCAACCTAATGACACCACAGTGGAAGTGAAACTAAAACAATGAACATGGAACCAGAGGTGTGGACTCGAGTCACATGACTTGGACTCGAGTCAGACTCCAGTCATTAATTTTATGACTTCAGACTTGACTTGAAAAAAATGTTCTAAGACTTGTGACTTGACTTGGACTTTAAACCAATGACTTGGGACATGAATTGGACTTAAACCGGTTTACTTGAAAAGACTTGAAAACTTCACCCCAAATCTAAAATTCAACACGCATATTATATAGAAAGTGTGCACCATTAATTAAATTCATTCATTCATTCAAACCACACATACGTATGTGTGCGTGAGCTGTAGCACAGCCAATCAAATTAATCAGATTTGAAAAAAAAGGTGTATATTTTCTAAGTTCACTTGTTTCGTCATGTGTTGAGATAAATGCAGATGTAAAAAACACATGGTCTAATATTTACATTTAGCATATATCTAACATTATACTACTAACTAACTACTAACTACTAACATTATCGTACTAACATTAGCAGCCGCAACGACTACCAACCAGTTGCTCTAACACCTGTTATAATGAAGTGCTTCGAGAAACTGGTCCGACGTACGTCACATCATGTCCTGCCTGCCACCCACACTCGACCCGCTCCAGTTCGCATACAGAGCTAACAGATCAACTGAAGATGCCATTGCTACAACGCTCCACACCACCATCTCTCACCTGGAAATGCAGGGCCGTTACGCCAGGCTGCTCTTTGTTGACTTTAGCTCTGCTTTCAATACGATACTCCAGACTAATAGTTAAACTGCTAGAAATTGGACTTCCCTCTACCACCTGCCGCTGGATCAGAGACTTCCTCTCAGACCATGTACAGAGAGTTAGAGTGGGGCCTCATCTTTCCTCAGCCCTCAGCCTTAACACCGGCTCTCCACAAGGCTGTGTCCTGAGTCCCCTACTGTACACTCTGTACACACATGATTGTGTTAGTACCCACCCAGACAATGCAGTCATCAAGTTTGCAGATGATACCACCATGGTGGGGCTCATCTCTGGGGGAGATGAGACAGCGTACAGAGCTGAAGTTCAGAGGCTGTCAGACTGGTGTG
>VUQR01030918.1:0-15409 GCA_015108515.1 Hemichromis elongatus
GTGATACTTTCTTCAAAAACACGTAAATTCAATACACAAATCACATGCCATTACATCACCCGCCCTGCAACAATTATATACGACACACTTTCAAACAATCACACACTGATCAGCACAGTCAAGCTCGATACTCCAGGCCAGACTTGGATGTTGGTGTCTTGGTGTGTGCTGGTTTCTATGGCTGTGGTTCATGCTACACTAACATTTATTCAGCACTAGTGTGAAAATAAAATGGGCAGGGGAAGAGGTGTCTTATTCAAGTATACCAGTGGTATTACAAAATGAACTTATAGTTGGAAGGGAAAAGAAGGGTTTACGTATTTGATATAGACAGGGTAAAAAAAGATCAAAGCGCATTAAGATGAGTTTTCTATAAGCAGTGAATGAGCTGGCGCTACAGACATTCATTCCCGAACAGCCACTAATTGTGAATATTTCATTTTGTGGCTGTGAATATAGCAGTAACACTGTCAGGGATCCAGCACTCTGCTAGGTTGCTTGCTATAGGAAAAATCAATAGCACCAAACATCTCACATCTTCACTCCTTTAATACAAGATGAATGCTGCATATTAAAATCAATATAACTGTATATATATATATTCCACATTACTGTAATACTACTAACATCATGAGCTATCTTTGGTGAAATTATATGTGTTTAGGATGGACTATAAGTTAGAAGACACTAACTTATGGCAGATGAAGCACTAACAATGGAATATATCAGTATTTCACTCAATAGCCTTCACTTCAAAGTAGAACTATTGTCTTAATTTCAGTATGAGCCTTTCTGACTGATATACTGGCATTTGCTGATGTTAGCGGCCATATTTACACACTGTGTACATCTTATTTTTGTTGGCTAAGTGTTCAAAAATAGTGTATCAAGGAGTTTTTTTTTAAATTAAGATCTTTTTGTTTTCTAGACAAAAGTGGAAATAAATAACTTCCTCCTCTCACCCCTAACCTGACACAGACAGATAGCTGACCCTCTGTGATTTGCTTCTGCCAGATGTCTTTCCTCCCTACCCACTGCTAAGTGCTTGCTCACAGAGGATTATGAGATGACTGAGGTTTTCCCTCTAATACATTTGAGTCTTCGTAACACAAAGCTTCTTAAAGCAGGTATTGTTGCTAACTGTTATATACAAAATAAACCGATTACACTACATATCAAAAGAAAAATTCAGCTATCAGCCAAACAGTCATTTTAAACACTGGTATCTGTATCAGTATGATGGCAGAATTACCCAGTGGGTGCACTTAAATGCCTTCAAGTGAGATCAGCATCTGTTAAAGGATAGTTGCTGATTATATATTCTTAAAAATCCAAATAAACTGTAAAGAAATGATTCTGATTATGCATTTAAAGTTCCATAAAAGAAGTGATTCTTTGGGTGGAAAAAAAGCATGGAACAGTGACAACACTGAATGATGTGTCTTAAATACAAAATTATAATTTTAAACTAATATTATCATGTACACAAAAGGGATCCTGCTAAAGCAAAATTACATCATGGCTTGAATGTAATCAACAATATCTCAAATGCATATGCTATGATGTCCTGATGACTCTTACCTTCTGTTTTGTGTACTCTGGTCTGTGTATGCGTCATTTCTTCCTTGCATTGGCAGAACACGTATCAAACCAAAAATACAATGAAGCCTGTAGAAGGCAGAACATATAACATGACACAGCAACAGCTGCTCTGTGTGGGCAGCCGTGAGAGTGCACACAGCATGTGTTCAATGATAAGAAACACAGTAGCATCAGTTCTTAACCACTGGTAAAGGAAAACATGGACTGGCAGAGAGCGTGCACTGTTGCTCCTGAAGCCATTTTGTTGCTAGGTGGTGTGGTTGTCTTCCAGTGTGCTTTATCTTTTCTCTCTGTTTTGCCTTGTTTTGCTTTATTTGGATGTTTGATTTTAACTGTAGGGATGTTAAATCATCGTCCAGTATACAAGTTCCACAGTGAGCTGGGGCGTTACCAAATTTGCTTATTACATTAGTTTCACACAGTGACATTCCTGTCACTACATCACCTTTTGACTATCTAAATGCGATTCAACAACGTCACTTATAAAATTGCCACAGTTAACAAGGGGAAAAACACCACCTGACAACAAACTGGAGCTTCATCACCAATCGTTTAGTTTACAGTGCTTTTGGCGCGTCTTCTTCTGCTCTTCCTCGTGTTGTGCTGATGAGAGCAGTTCTTTTCACATATTGATGCTGCCTGACTACCAATCAGTGTAACTTTTGCGACAAGTGGGCAAGCGAGTGATGTTGGAGACTTGCCTATGCAGGTGCTATAGTACATGCCGTGTGCTAAGAAACAGAGCTGCAGCGAAGCTTTGCTGGTCCAGCAGCGCCCACCCCCTCCAATGAAACTGCAAGCTGACTGCGAAGTGCTCTTCTCAGCCTGTTCTCCAGTGTGACACATTTATGTGCTTGCTCCAGACGTTTCCCCTCAGAGAAAGCTCAATTAAATAAAGACAGGATTCTCTGCATTTTCGGTGCCCACTTCTACTTCAGAGCCACTCAGCAGCCCTCTGTAGTCCACTAGTGTAGTCTCCTTGATGGTGCTCATATTGCTTTCATAATTTCTTTGTATGCCGTCTCTCGGTGGGCAACTACTGCTGGTCTATTTTCCAATTATTTTGTCGTATCAGTTAACCAATCAGGAAAAAATAATTTTATTAATTCACTCCCGTCAGCCAGCAGGTCATCAGCTGTTCACTTGGTTTTGGGCACCACCAGTATTTCATCACCGTCTTGGATGCTGTAGGAGTGGAGAGCTCGCGTGTTGTACTTCATTTCCTCTGGACCGAAGGCACTGCCCTTGTCGATGTAGTAGAGCCTCATGCTGTTGGTAGACAGCTGGACCACTGTCGTAAGCTGCTTTTTCAGCTCAGCCACTGTCTGGTCCAAACGGATGCTTAGCTGGCACAAAGACAAACAATTTCTATGTTTGAGACTTTCAGAGCAAGAGCAACAGCAAGAGCACAGCGGGCTAAAGTTAGGAGCTGTTTGTCAGCTAACAGCTATACTGTTAAAAGTGACTCAACACAACCCAAGAAACTGCAGTTCACGCTGATACGAACCAGAACACAGATAGTATTATATTAATCAGCATGAGCACAATGCTTTGACATCTGCGCATAGACTAACTCATTCGTTTTTGTTTTAATAAAATTAACTAAAAATCTACTTTTGACTGCTGCCTTATGGAAAAGTGGCTAGCTCCATATATCTGATTTGCAAAAATGTTATACCAGATGCTCATCCGGCCATAGCCCAAAGAGATTTATATCTGAGGACTGAACTTGGAATCTTTTGCTTGTTATTCAAATGTGAAAGCAAATGTTGTTGAATATTTATAAGCTACAACTACAAAATTACCAGCTCAGTTTTACATGTGATATCTGTAAGTGCAAACATTACATTTTGTGACTAAGCTAATTAGCCATTGGGGTAATTACCGATACTACTAGCCTCTCTGAAACTCCAATGTGTCATTTATAAATGGACTGATTCTTATGTCTGTGAAGGTTCTCAGTCATCCAGGTCATCTACAATGACCTGGATGACCTGGATGACTGGACGACTGATTCTTATATAGCGCTTTTCTACTCTCCCGGAGGTCATCTACGATGACCTGGTCATCCCTCACCTATGGTCATGAGCTGTGGGTAGTGACCGAAGGAACGAGATCGTGAATACAAGTGGCGAAAATGGGCTTCCTCCGAAGGGTGGCTGGCCTCTCCCTTAGAGATAGGGTGAGAAGTTCGGCCATTCGGGAGGGGCTCAGAGTAGAGCCGCTGCTCCTCCACATTGAAAGGAGCCAGTTGAGGTGGTTCGGGAATCTGACAAGGATGCCCCCTGGGCGCCTCCTGGGTGAAGTTTTCCGGGCATGTCCCACCGGGAGTAAGCCCCAGGGCAGACCAAGGACACACTGGAGAGATTATATCTCTCGGCTGGCCTGGGAATGCCTTGGTGTTCCCCCAGATAAGCTGGAGGAGGTGACTGGGGAGAGGGATGTCTGGGCTTCTCTGCTTGGGCTGCTGCCCCCGCGACCCGGCCCCGGATAAGTGGAAGACGATGGATGGATGGATGGATGGATGGATGGATGGATGGATGGATGGATGTTGGAGTGAAATACTAAAAGGTTGTCATTATTATGCTTAAAGTTGTGGACTTTGTGTGAAATACAGGGTCTAAGACATGCTTTTGTTTCTGTCTTCCTGTGTACCTGCAGGGGGTTGGTGGCAGACTAGAATGTTGATTACAGGGACACACAAACACAAACACACACACAGTCACAGACACAGATGTGCTCGCATATGCAATCACCTACACACACAGCCTTCTCCTGCAGCCTGGCTTCTTGGAGTTGGCTGGGAGCGGGCCGGGAGCTTGTGCTCCTGGACCCTTTTTCCCAACTTCCCTTGCGCAAGTAAAAACCCATTTAAGCTGTTTGTCTCCTTCTGTTCATGGTGAGAAGACTACTAGCGGGGCCTGCGAGGAGCAGACCTAAGAATGGACATAAATGCAAAACTAATTTTTTTAAGGTTTTGTTTTTTTGAGGTTTTTTGCGCTTGAACAAACATGTGCACTGATCCCATCATTGATGAAGTATAACCGAGTAAAATAAATCAACTCCAGAGTTCTTCACAGCAAGATTTTGAAGATGAGATCATAACTACAAAGGTATTGCAATATGTTAAACTGGTGCTGATCGAAATAATAAAATTGCTTCATAGTACAGTAAAGTAGTATAGTAGTTTATTTTTGTAAACTCTGTTTTGTAAACTCTGTTAAGAGATTCCATCTACTTCTAAATGTCAAGTGCTTAGGCACTGAGGGAAAGTACAAAGGCACAAGTCATTTATTAAAGTGATTCACAGTGGTATGAGTAGTAGAAAAGGAAAAGAAAGCAACGGTTACGTTTTATAATTTAATTATAATTTCCAATAGCCATTTTTCATTTGAGGACCCTCCTGAACAGCAGATTATTAAATGCAACACTGACCTGTTCTACTTTTTCCTCATAGTGAACCTCCACCTGGGCATGGCAGCGAGGTCGGAGGTCAATCTCAGCAAGTGGTTCAAGCTTGCCATACTTGTTCACGAGGGAATGGTATCTGAGGAGGAGAGCACGGTGTCTCATCTGTTTTAACAGCACATACTGTAGCACACATCATCAACACTCATATCACTGCTCATACAGTGTGAACAAGGGTGTGGCGTACCTATAAGGGAGCTCCTCTTCAGGGTAGTCTAAGTAGTAACGGATGAAGAACCTCTCTGCATCCTCTCTCTCACTGTCAGTCACAGCACTGCCATTTAGGAGTGATATTGAGGGAAGCCTGAAGAGGAGAGATGACATATTGTGCAGTTATCTGTTTATTGGCCCTCTGCAGGTCAGAGTACAGCTCAGACATGTGCATAATTTAAGCTCTCATCAGTGTCCTCCACTTGCTGTGAAGGATGTCATTTCTCTCTAATGTTACAGACTCACTGCGCTATCATGAGGCTGCGTCGCTCTGCATTGGTGTAGGCCTGCAGTAAGGGAATGCCCTGCAGGCGCACCTCCTCCAGCCTGGGGAAGAAGTTCAGCTTCTCTATATCTTCCCACTGGTTTAGACCTGACAGTGCGCGCACACCCGCAAACACACAAACACACACAGTAGTCATGTTTCAAGCTTGCACACCAAAAAATGTTTATAGGGATGCGATTTGAAACTGCCTTCTATCAGTTTTTCATTTCTGATTTACTGCTAAGTAATGATATTATTTAAATATGTAAAAAATATTGCGTGTATTGTGTAATGTTTATATAATATATATAAGCTAACTTGCATCTGAATTCAAATTGTTGATCCCTCTTTTTTCTCTCAATAAAAAACCAAAACAACAACAGCAACAACAACAAAACCTGAAGAGGCTTTTTATACTATGACATAAAGGAAGTTTTGCTGAAAAACCTGCTGCTTAAAATCCTAATCCTTGCTGCCTTGTTATTTCTTCTTTCAAGTCACTTCTGAAACACCCTAAATAATGAAAGCTGGACTTTCTGAATGTTATATATACATTTTAAGAATTAAGGGATGAATATGAGTGATAATGGCTTGTGTTTTTCTTCAGGCGTAAGAGATATAACAAATGGAGGGACTGCAGTCAATATAAGCATGTCTTCATATACTTTTTTTGTTCTTTTTTTTCTCTGAAAAGAACTCTAAAAATAGACTAAGGACTGATTCTCCAAAATAGAAACAATTCCTGAGATAAAAGCTGACACAGGGATAAATCTGTTTTAATAAACTACAAAGCCTATAGGATTCAGTGCTATGTTTTCTTGTTTTAATTTTATCAGTTGCTGCCCAGCTACACACTAAGCTATGAACAGAAACAATTCAGCATTCCTTTCAAAAATGCCCCTATCATGGCAAGTATAAATAGTTCCATGTCTAAAATTAACACACAGAACAAACTAGGAATTAAATGCACTTACCTGAGTTGTGCAGGTTGATGCTGCGTAGTTTAGGGAAGAGCCTTTGCAGGATATCCTTGCTGTCCTGGATGGAGGACAAGTTGTTGTTTGCCATAACCAGAGTGTCCAAACAGGGAAACATGGAGCCAAACTTGCGGACCTCAGCCCAGTCGTTGAGGCAGTTGTCGGTGATGTGAAGAAGGCGCAGGGTGGGGCAGGCCACGATGGGGGGACTCACGCTGCTGTACTCGTTATGGCACAGGAACAACTCCTCCAGCCTTCACGACAACAAGGAGAGAGCATTTAGTCACAACCTTTTCAATAAAGAGCTACATAAAGTCCTCCTCTACTCTATAATTTCACAGATTACTACATAGCATAACTTAGTTGTCCATACTGTTATAAACTATTCTTTAGTGTACTATCTGTAATTATACTGTACTATACTATGTTGTGCTCTATAGTATGTTTGTACTATAGTGTGCAATACTATAATCACTGGCCACTTCATTAGGTACACCTGTTCAACTCCTTGTTAGTACAATTATCTTCTCAGTCAATCACATGGCAGCAACGTAGACATGGTCAGTACAGTGAAGATCCACTTTAATTGTAGCATGGTTCTCAGTGCCACATGAGCTTGTCTGAGTATTTCAGAAACTGCTAAACTTTAATTGGAATTTGCATAGGCTCACTAAAATTGGACAACACAAAATTGGGGAAACATTGCCTGCTCTGAAGAGCTTCAATTTCTGCTGCAATGTTTGGATTTTGGTGGCTTCTGATGACTGTCTCCAGCAGGACAACATTCAATGTCACAAAGCTCACATCATCTTAAACTGGTTTTTAGAGCATTAAAGTAAGTTTACTGTACTCATATGGTCTCTAAAGTTACCAAATCCTAACAGAACACCTTTGGAATGTGGTGGAATGGGAGATTCACTGTGCAGCCATCAAATCTCTGTCTTTGTTGAATTCATGCAATGAAGGAGAAAGCAAAAGCGGTTCCAACCCAGGACTAGCAAGGTGTACCTAATAAAGTGTATTTTGATTGTATACTGTCTATGGAGTAACACTCTGATAAGCAGTGTCTCCTAGTCATGGTCCTGGGTTGTTTGACCGAGTGTTTGAGTTTTTGATCTGTGGTTTCTTTCATCTTTATATGTGCTTCGTTTATTTTTCATCAGTGTATTTAGTTTTATTCCTAGACCCTGGCTGCTTAAGAGTTTAGTTCTCTGTCAGTGTTCCTTCCTCTTGGATCAAATCTCCCATACGAAATTCATTCGTATGTCTCACTTCCTGCTTTGTTTTAATAGTTAGTTGCTCCTTGTGGCTTACTTTTAGTTTCTCTTCCTTTGTCTTGCCTTCTGTCTCATCATTAATGCCTCATTGTCCATAGCTGTCTCTACATCCCCAATTCTCATTCTGTTTGTATATATTTTATTGTCCTCTCATTAACACTCTCCAGTGTGTCTGGTCAGCTCACCCCAGTGTTTTCCCAGGCTTTATATTTCAGTTGTTACAGTTTTTAGTTCCCTTTTTGAAAAACCGGCCAAAAGAATATATGAATAAATGGCTCGCCGTGTGTTGAAGTATCTATCATACGATACTAACCGCACAAAACTGTAAATTCATGGTTTATATTGAACTTTTCTATTCTTACATCATAAACTTTTTCATTCCTACACAAAAAAATAAAACACAAAAAAGCCTATCTTATATTGAATGCAGTAGTTATCTAGTCTTCTATTTGGAGGCAAAAATTATAATAAAATAAAATAAAATAGCTTTCTCTTTTATGTCTTTTGTTCTTTTATTGAGGTGCTCACACTTTGTGATGATCATTTAATAAATATGCATTTGATTAACAGCACATAGCATACTTACCCTTTTAATTCCTATTGAAGCAGTAAGGCTGTACTTTCTTCTATCTTGAAATAAACTAAAACATGGAAGCACGGCTAATGGAGTAAGTAAGAAAATATGTTTGTTATCATTTGGTTAAACTGCCATCATCAAATGCACTCAGTGATTTATCAGTGTTAGTTATGGATAGGAAAGTTTTGTGCTAGTCAAAGTGAGATGAAGTGAAATAAAACAATGCTATGTGTGCTTGGAGTTACACCCAGTTTAGGGTAGCTGTTCTTCTTACTCCGGTATTTCCCGAGTGAGCAGCAGCACGGTGTCCCAGGACACCTGAGTGTTGTTGAGGACTAGGCGTCGCACTCTGGAGAAGGCTTCAGCCCACCGTGGCTCAAGGGTCATTCCTGCCAACGGGTTGGAGCTCAGGTTGAGGAACTCCAGGTTGGGGATGTTAGAAACAATTTTACTGATCTGAAAAAAGACAGTAGCATGTTTCTTAAATATGCTGTGTGCTGTAGTCAACAGTATCACCACAGTTTAAAGCCTTAAAAGAACAAAGTGATTTCCTAAAACAAAAAAACGTTATTGTCAGAAACCCAGGAACTGCACCTCATGCCAATCCTGCAGCTTGTTGTGAGACAGGTCGAGTTCCATGACATGAGCACAGAAGGCAGCAATCTCAGCCTGGTCTCCTGACCTGCTGATCCCACAACTATTCAACACCAGCACACTGGGCAGGTTCAGACGTTCTAAGAGGAAGGATGGCATTATTAATGTGCTTTTATGAATCAAACAGAAAAGAAAGCTGTGTATGCTGATGCTCCAAACACAAGAAGGTGAAATTTTAAACACTTCCCAAAATAACCTCTAAGTATTGTGTTGTATCCTTGGATCATGTCCTTTCAGTTGTGGGTCGAGTTCGACCACACAGAGTTTACCTTCTAGAGGGGAAAAAAACCCCATTATTAGATAAAGATTTTATTTTGTTTCAAAGCCAACAAACTTTATAAGCAACTTTTATCAGCTCTAGATACATGTATTTTTTATGTCCTGGAAACCACTGACATTTTTGGTAATTTACAGAGTTTCAAAATAAAGGTCCAAACAAAGTGTGTCGTGGCTGCTAAAGCTGAAGGCTTGCTTCCAGAAGGACTTTGGCTATTTTTTTTTTTTTTTGCTAGATTTATTCATGTTACAGGATTATTTTACAATTAGATGTCTAGTTAGATGTTAGTAAGCTAGCAACATAAAACTGACGCTGGTATGTAAATGAAGAAGCTCTAAGGATAACCTAGCTACCACAGAAATATAATTTAAAGATCCCTGGAAAATCCACAGTTAAGAAATATTCAAATGGCCTGGTCAGAAGCATAAATTATTTAGTATCATCACATCATTAAATAAACTGAATAAAACTGAATAACGTGCTTATCGTAGCTGGGAAGAGCTAAAATGTGACAAAAAGAACCATTAACCTTTTCAGTTGCCCGACAGTTCTCCTTGGCTCACCTTTCATAGGGGAACCTTGAGGACCTCCAGTGGACACCACTACCACCCCCATCCCAGGCCCTCTGCGGTATGGGAAATTCTCAGGGCTATACTTTTCACTGATCACCTCCACAAAAGTACGGCCTTCCTTATCCTCTGGTGGCTCCATGGCTCCTTCCTGGTGTGCAGCCTCCCCTTCACCTGCCCCACAAACAAAGCAAACACTCCCAGTGATTAGCTTCAAGCATATGCATATTTTAACCAGCCAATGCTACAACACACACTTATTTTTATTCAATGATTTATATACCAGTAATTCTGAATAACCACTAAATCATTTGACCTATAAAACATGAAACATACACGAAGTAACATACTGAAGTGTTGTTGTGTTGGTACTGAATTTACAGGCACACAAAAATGAGGCAATAATCCTGATATTCCAGGAGCTGAAATCAGAAAATCTTTTACTTTGGTGTCATAAAAAATCAATTATTCAACAGAAAAAAATAAAATAAATAAATCTAACAACTAGATACTTATTGCAGCTCTGGTTCAGACTGGCTTATACAATGAATTCTATGGATTTTTAGAAGGTGACTGGAAGCTGGAGTTAAAGTTTAGTAATAGTGTGAAAAAGCTTTAATAACCCACACATATGATCATAACTAACAGAAATCAAAAGACCCAGCTGCTTAGATTCATCATCATATAATGTACACTGCATCTACAGTCCTGAAAACCTAAACCAGATCCTAGCTAATGTTGCCCTAAAAATCCACATGAACTGAAGAAAAAGTATAAAATAATTTGGTGGTAATATGGTAATTCACTCATACACACAACAAACATTTGAAAACCCTTTTTTAAATATTACATTTATACTATGGAACAAAGCAATCACTGTGAAAATTACATAATTTAATTTAATTCAATTCAGTTTTATTTATACAGCGCCAAATCACAACAACAGTTGCCTCGAGGTGCTTTATATGGTAAGGTAGACCCTACAATATTACATACAGAGAAAAACCCAACAATCAGATGACCCCCTATGAACAAGCACTTTGGCGACAGTGGGAAGGAAAAACTCCCTTTTAACAGGAAGAAACCTCCTGCAGAACCAGGCTCAGGGAGGGGCAGCCATCAGCCACGACCAGTTGGGGAGAGAGATGGAAGGCAGTATAAAAGACGTGCTGGAGAAGACAGCCAGAGATTATTCAGAGATTAATTAAATTTGAATTGTGTGGAGGAGATGGCTCAGTTAATGGGTTTCTCTCCGGGATCATTTTGACATTGAACTCATTCATACATCCCTTCATCCAACAAGATTTCCCCAACATACAAATTCAGTTTCAGGGAGCGCAGACTGATCTTACACGTCAAAATCTACTAGAGAGTACAGATACATACAGCAGGTGCTACAAAGCCTTTTGCAGCTCCAACAATGTCACAATTCCAGGAAAGCTCTTAAGTAGACTCAATAGCTGACAACACCAGACTAAATGTATTAAGTTATATTCAAGGAGCTTATATTTGAACTTATTGCGCTACACTGAGGTGGCATGAAAAGAGCAAAGCCATCCGAGTTACAAAAGACACAACGAGAATAAACCAAACACACAGAGCCAGAACATGGAGGAGCAGTTAGAAACAGGAGGGAGATTAGATTAGCAGATGAAGACAGAGGGAGACGGAGGGACACACAGACTACATACACACAGATGAGAGGGATAATAAGACACCAGTAAACTCAATTACTACAATAATGGTGAGAAGAAATAAAACAAGGAGTGCAGTAAAATCACACAGAAAACTTTCAAAATAGAGAAGAGAGAAACTTAAAAGTAGAAAGAGGAAGAAATAAACAATAAAAAAATGAGAAATACAAAAGAACAAAAACCTAAAAAAATTAAATTAACAACAGAGAACAAAACCAGTAACTGTAGAAAAGCAGAAAATACCTATAGTCACATGACATAAACGAAAGAACAGTTGCTTGATTTTTGCTAACCAGATGACCTCTGCAATTGCCTTCCAACTGAAGGTGATTTTCAGGTTGTAAATGCTGATGTAAAAAAGATGTAAACACCAGCATTTTGTTGCTGCAAGGAGTTAGCTGTAATACTTTTGCTTGTGTGACTGAGCAATTAATACAATAGTTAAAAATTAGTCAAGAACTTTGACAGTTTGTTGGCTAATTTTCTCTCAACTAATTGTTTTAATTAACCAATATCAGATATGATCAAATCATTAAAAAAGCATTTACCGTAACGATATCTACAGCCACTGATTTATTTGTGGAGTGTGATGGATTCATGCTTCAGACACAGTAGAAGTCACGGTTTAGCTCAGCTGTCTTTTTGCTCTTCACTGAAAAACACCAGTCCAATAACATCCCATCCAGAAATTCCACAAGCAGTTCCGCCACGCACTGAAACTTCCTCACATCACATTTCAGTTATTTATGTGCAGTTTTACTAGAACCACAACATAATCCCGTTGAACACGACAAGCTCACAGCTGCTCACATCTCCTTAATGACACAAACGCACCCAACGGGACAAACATCTACATTTCTTGATAAAAGACTTACAAAATGACAGTTAGCTGAGTCAAGAACACAAGCAGGTTTCCTCCTCTCTGTATCAGCAGAGCACAGAGACACCGGCCTCTTTAAAGGTCCTTGGATTTGCCCAGAAAAGAGGAACAAGAAGGTAGATATTTCTGCTGAACTTTTTTAAATTAAAAAAATAGTAAAGAAGTGCTTTCCTGACATTACTCAGCACTCAAGTTTGTATACTTAAAATGATGACCATTTGTTTTAAAAGGCTTGGTGGACAGAGCCTCACAGTGGAATCTGCTGCAGGGAAGCATAAATTATGTAGTGGATTAGCCAAAATAAAAAAATAAAAGGCTCCTGTTACAATATCTTATTTTCAAAAATGGGCTGTAGTAAATTGCAGTAATGGATGAAATCAATTTGTTACTGTCCAGCTAATAAATCAAGACATTTGTTAAAATGGTGTGGTTGTTTTTACTGACCTAAGACAAATAAATACCACAGCAGATGTATTTTTGAACCAGTTACCTGATCAGAGGAATTCAGAGCCACACCTGAACTGTTATAAAAGACAGCGTCTTACCTGAAGAGACCTTAATTTGACCACGATTGCTGCTCGCTGTCTTCTTTTGCTTTTGTACTGATGGCCTGTCAAAGAAACAAAGAAAAGCCTTGTTTATTTTCAGTCCGCGGTATTATTCCATTTCCTTCCATTTCCATTCCATTTACTGAAACTATGACAGCCTATGGTTTAATCAGCAGATCTTACTCCAGAGTGGCTGGTGGGCCTGACAAACGTCTGCAAAAAAATTCGGGTCCCTCTTTGGTCAGCTGGTGGGATTTGTTTCAGCACAGGTAGGACTGGTAGGGAATTCACCACATAGAGAGCAAACAAGGCCAAAGGTCAGTTTCGGCCTTGTTAGGCAGTATCAATAAAACAGAAAGAGATGAAAAAACAGAAGCACTTCCAAACAGTAACACTTGATGTGAGCATTGGAAGAAGCTTTTAGTATTTACTTAAGTAATAAGGTATTTTTAATGTACTTGTACTTTGTAAAAAATATTTCCATATTATGCTGCTTTCTACTTGTACTTCACTGTATTCTGGGTGCAAATGTTGTTATTATCTACCGGAACCAAATTCCTTGTATTTGTCTGCACATATACTTGGCCAATAAACACTATTCTGATTCTGATTCTGATTCTGATTCTGATTTGGAGGCCACACCATTTATTTTGTACCATCATCATTTTATTCCTGAACTCAGTAAATAATCAGGGTTATGTCTTTTATTTAAGTAAAAGTCATACATCTAAATATTTGCGAGCTAAATAAATATAAATCGATACAGTTGAGTATTTTTCTAATACAGCTTTCAGCACATTTCTAATCAAAGACTTGTTTTGTTCATGGTCCCACCGGTGTCCATCCATTCAAAAAAATGTCATTGTGTGATTGAACGTGAAGTTCAAGTTCAGCATAAACACTTTCGACAAAGCATTAATATTTACAGCGATCAAGCCTTTATAAAATTAATTCTCGCAACATACAACAATAAAATTGCTTATTTAATATGGTATTATCTTATCTTCTTCAGATGCATTTAAGCCGATGTGATGAATACGGATGATTGATTAGGCAAATGTGTTATAATAATCTTATTACACTACAAATAGGCCGAAAGGGCACTTATACTTCAAAACTGAGAGATTTTCGAATAGACTTTGGCCTCTCCACCAATGCGTAAGCTACCCCAGTACCGAACACAAAAACACCTTTCCGTTTTAGCACAAACTAAGAGAAATCAGCGAAACAGTTGCTGAACACTAAGCGCGAACTGTGTGCTGCTGACAGCCTGGGAGCAGACAGTGTCCAGTCCGGGCTCAACATCACAGTGACCCCCAGCAGCAACTCGGTGGAGCCGGACGTGGACCACAGAAGGCAGCGACACAAACACACTCTGAATAATCGCCTGCACAGTGACAGCCTGCTCAAACACCGAGCCAGGACCGCATAACACACAATTTTCTGGTTCTGCCTACCTTTAAGGTCTACTTTGAAATCCCCCTTGTTGATGAAAACAAACCAGCTGTCACTTTGCGTTCCCCTACCTCCAGGAAGTGACGTGGCTCGATGGCTGAAAATACGGTTTTTTTTTCTGTTTAATTCAATATTTTTGTTGTGATAAAATATTTGCATGACATCATGTATTTTTGAGCAATTTTTCGGGATAGTATTACATAAAAAATACATTAAAAAAAACCGGAGGTACCCAGTATAGTGATCCATGATGTCACTGAGTTTCTGCTGCTGCTGCTGATTGGTGGTGTCTTGTTTCCCGTGCAGATGATCTTCTGCAGATCCTGTCTTTTCCTATGATGTTACTATGATGGCAGACATGTTGTCACAGCAGGTGTAACTTAAATGGTGACTACGTTTAGCTCAGCTGAACAGAGTTTCATGAAATAAGAAACCCATGTCAAACAGAAAAGTTCACTGATACTGTCTGAAGGGGACAAGCAAAAAATGTGATTATGAATTGTGACTTTACCCTCCTGAGACCCAGTAATTCATTTTTGTGCACTGTAGTACACATTTAGTTTTTGCTTGTATCTCTTACACTCTACATGCCACTCTGCTAAGTCCTGGTGTTTCTTAGAGAGGACAACAGTACCTTTAAAATGATATCACATGTGTGGGGGTGTGGCCTTGCCAACTCTCTTTTCCTACCTTTTCAAAATGACTGGCATGCCGACAAGCACATTTTATGGAAGAAAGAAAGGTAAGCATGATATTTACATTTAAAATGTTTTTTTAAAAGCAGATTTCGATTAATTTTCAAAAATAACCATCTGGTAAGTAATTTGAGTGGGTTTTCAGAACTAAGTTTATTTAGTTTCACAGAGGAAATGACTACTTTATTAATGTGTACTCTAGTGCACGTCAGGACTTTGTACTTATATTTATTTAACTTTTTCCTAGTAGACAGCTCCTTG
>VUQR01030919.1:0-12886 GCA_015108515.1 Hemichromis elongatus
AAGTTTATTTATTAAGCGCTTTTCATAGACAGCGGTCACAAAGCACTGTACACAAAAATTAAAATAAATAGAACATTAAGTCACAGAAAAGACAATATACACAATATAGAAAAATAGTTAAAAGTGAATAAAGATGAAAACAGTAAAAAAAAAAAGAAAAAAAAACATGAACAACATTTTGATCCATTACTGCAACCACATGGAAACAGTATTTATTAATGAAGAGTCACTGAAAGGCATTTTCCATTGTTTTCGGATGGGCTAATGTCTCTGATGACACTTCCCAATTCAAAGTGCGAGTCTACAAGAAACATGGTTCTAGCAACAGCACCATTATTGTGCATTAGCAGTGACTTAGCACAGCTCAAATATAAACACTTAAGAAACCTAGGTCGTGTTACCACGGGACATTTTAAGTTAAAGCATAAAATAAGTGTTTACTACCTTAACAACAACAACAGTTAAATTAACTTTACCTTGTACCTCCTCTGAAGCCTGCAAAGTAGCGTCACATAAGAGAATTGAAACTGATGAGCATCGTCTACCTAGGATGTTGTGGCTGCTTGAACTGTTTCCTGTCGTGTGGAACAATGACACAAGCCAATGCTCCAGCAATGCTCGACCCAGTCATTTGTTTATTTGTCACATCATCAGCTGCTAGCATCTCCTCCTCACCTGCCATCACAGCCTGGGTGTAATGTGTCTTTCTACCTCAAGTAATGAAACACTTGAGGCATTGTAAAATCATGTTATCCTAAACTTACAGTTTGATATCACTTAAAACTATACCACTGTCATGGCAGATAGCATCATAGAGCCCTGATCTAAACCAGGCATCTATGTGTTTATATGCTAGCCACTAATGAGGTTCAGAGAATGTAAGAGAATAGGGAACCAGGTAGGCTATAAAGTACACAAAGATCGACAGGAAACATACAATGCTTAACAAACCTATGCGTTTTCTGCGTTTTTATTATCAAACAAAAAAGGTGGAAAGTGCTCCAAAAGAGTGTTACTTACAGATATTTCTTACACCTGATAAAGGATAGGGCTCGGTTTCCATAAAGTTTGTGATTGTCAGGGCTGGGAAAAGACATAAATTCATTCATTACAGAAGGCACACCTACTTAACTTTTTAGTGGACAGAAATGTTTGACACATTTCCATGGATTAAATACACTCAGTGATAAACAACATATTTATGCTGTATTAAGAAATGTACAATCATAGGCTTAGAGGCTGGCCAACAACACCCTAGCAAAAGTGCATTCCCAAACTGGCTCAAACTGGCTGGAAAGTGGTTCCTGGAGGTCACATGGTAAAAATTTGTGTCAAAGGCCAGCAACCTCCAGTAACCATTGACCAACCAGTCAAGACGAATATACATTTTTCCCTAGAAACCAGTAGTTAACAGGTGTCAGTCTCTTGGCCTGTGTGACTGACACCTTATCCATCTCATCATGATGGTGCTGCAGTGTATCCCAGTTGTCATAAGGTAAAGGCAGGACACTAAAATGTAGTATCAGAGAAAGTATTACTTACTAATATTCGATGGCTTGAGAATAATACTTCACTGCTTCTTCATATTGCTGTTTCTCAAAGTGCTGGTTTCCTTTCTTCTTCATCTCTTCACTTTTCTGGGGAAGGAATATATTTATTTCCACTGGTGGCAGAGTTAAATGCATTCAAACTCAGGAGGAAAAAAAAGAGCAAAAAACAAAAAAAAACAACAAAAAAACCCCCAGCATTAAATCTAGTTAGAAAAGCACTTTATATTTAAAGAGTGTTGACTTAATTGCACAAGTTATTGGGCTTCTGCATGCTTGCCCCACTATGAAGTAGAGATGGAACGATCCGATATTATGTATCGGTCCGATACTGGCCTAAATTACTGGATCAGATATCGGAGAGAAATTAAAAATTTAATCCGATCCGAAGTATCACAAAATCACCTCACAAAACGCGCTACATGGCGTAACCCAGCTGAGCGCATCGGAGCAGCATGAGTCACGTGATAGAGCGGCTGTTGTGAGAGAGACCTGTCGGCGGTCTGGTTTAGCATTTGTAGCCTCGGTATGTGCTTTCAAACAGCTACGTTTCATCTCCGAGAAAACTAATACAGAGAAGTAAAGCAAGTGTGTAAGTTCATCTCTGTATGTTTGCATAGTATTTCCACGTTAAGCTTAAAACCGATGAATGGAGCCACAGCTGGATTGGCCGTCAGAGTTTTATATTGAGGGGAAAAGGAAGCGATTTGTTTCGTACTTATGCTAGAATGAAAAAATACACAAAGCTGGAGTTATTCGGTGTCTTCACGCTGAACAGCTGCAACTTCTTCCTCCTTCCCCCCTCTCCTGTTGCTACTTCAATCATGAAACTGATCAATGATCAGCTGATCGACTTTTCTGTCACTAGTCCCGTCTCTCTCGTTTGTTAATCGCCCAGTTTGCGCTAGAAAGAGGAAACCAGCAGATAAACAACAGCAGCACGTTTAAGCTCGATAAACTGTTGCTAGAATTTATTTAATTTGTTTTCTGGAGCCACAGCCGTAAAAGCTGCTGGTCGTGATATCAGTTTGGATATAGTGAGAAGGAAACATGAAGGTGAAACCAGGAGATGTCCTTACTGAATCATTAGAGCTGAACAGGTGATGGAGAAACAGGTTTACTTTTTAGGTGACATGAATGAGTTGAAGGGAAGTTATAAACTGTTTCTGAGAGACAAATAACACCAGGATCCTTTTCTACAGAGCTGACAGCTGGTAACTGTGCAGGGACGGATCTAGCAAAGTTTTGCCAGGGGGCCAGGTAGGGCATTAACAGGTAAAGGGGGGCACAAAGAAATAATTTTCTTTCTTATTCTCATTTAAAATGTCTAGCTTTTAATAAATAATTATCTGAATCTTACAACCCAAAGTGGTGTAGTAAATATTAAGTCTAATATATACTGTAGTAATAGTAGTACCTATAGCACTTTTTCCTTTGGGAAGGTACCATCTGTGCTGTCTGCAATTGTATTGAAGAAAAATGTTGAATCTATTTAATTATTGTAAAAAATGTGTTTTACACGTGTATTAAAGTAGATTACGTCAATTAAGTATTATGAGGCAGAGAGTGTGGATTGGTTTCATAATTTTTTTGCTGGGAGTTGGCAGCCCTATTAGTTAGGTTGTTTAATATTTCTAAGTACTGTTTAGAATACTTGAATAGGGAGGATGGTGTAGGTTTAAGTTTATTAGGTTGATCAGTATTGCTGAACTATAAAATATTTTGGGTGAAGTGTATTTTTTGCAGACAGGTATAACAGAATAGCTTCAATGTTTTGTTTTTTTTAAACTGAGTATAAACTTATACAAAATGCAGCAAAATATTTATAAAAAACAGTTTTATTGATTATACACTATATCGGATTCATATCGGTATCGACAGATATCCAAATTTATGATATCGGTATCGGACATAAAAAAGTCGTACCGTGCCATCTCTACTATGAAGCAGGATTAACAGGCCTAAAAGAAGTAAGGCAAGGGAGAGAGGGTAGAAGTGACTCCATGACCTGGGAATTTATAATCGGATCATCAATAGGTTTTAATCTGGGTTTCAAGTCAAACTGGGCCGCAGTTTGCTCATTGTGGTCTTTGGTTCACCTTTTCTTTGATTGCAAAAAATTCCACTCCGTAGCCAGTAGATGCAGGCACCTGGTATCTTCTATCTACAGAAACAATATCCTTGATATCCTAAACCTGTCAGCTCTCCCGGTGAAAACTGTTGACGTATCAGAACCCTCGTTATCATGAGTACCTAATCAGCTCAACTCTACTCGTTTTTGCTTATTATGTTAACGCGACCAAAAGTCCAGTGAATTCATCTGTATGAGATAAAAGCAGCAATAGAAAAGCGATGGTATAAATGCTGCTCAGTTTTTGGCTTAAGTCAGACTCGGTGTCCATGGTGTTGGTTTTTGTGCAGACACATAGGCGGGTTTCATTCAAAACTTGCTCTCATGATTCACTGAGTGGCGCGCTATTGATTGCCCAGTCGGAGCTTTGCAGTCTGTTGACATCACATTTTCAGCCATCTTCCTTGGAACCCCGGGCAAGAAGGTATTCAAAAAGTAATTTGTACCAAGGACTACCACTTAAGGGAAAACCCTAAAAACCGAGTCCAGTCAAGCTGAGCTGACACCAGTAGAAAAAAGAAAAAAAAAAAGACTACAAGAAACAATGAGGTGGCTCTTACCTCAATATGAAAGTCTAACGGTTGAGCCATCAGCTCCCTCATCCTCCTCTCTGGGCTGCTACCCATTTCCTGAATAAGCCTGGCATCTAAACAAAACCAAGACAAGTCTCACCTTTTAAACCACCACCACTACTGAAGTGAAAGAAAATTATCAACAAACCAGTTCATCGTTTAGAAAAGGAAAATAACTGACTATCACAGACTCAACACAGGAATTACTAGAGCTGAGCACACAAAAAGCAGGTACAGTGTCTTACACTCTGTAAAGATTAAGTGAAGAGCTGTGAAGCGGGTATGTCCCCCGCCTAGCTCATGGATTTGCTTTTGTACATCAGGTTCTCCAGTTCGCAGCAACCAGCGAATCGCATCATCCAACACCTCTGCACTGCGCTGGTTCAAAAAAAAAAAAAAAAAAAGTCAACACACAATCACACATAAGCACTGTTTGTACAACTGCATTATATTTTTACCCATTTTGGACAGAAAATACATTGCACGTGTACAACGTCGGGAAATCAGGTGAATACATTTTTAGTGAATAAATCTGACTTTTGACATTCATATGTCAGAAACCGAATGAAAAACTGGTCACTTTTTGGAGCTTACCAAGTTAAGCCTGTTGCTAAGCAGAACAATATGTTTTGACTCGTTCCTTTTTACCTGGAAGAAAGAACAAACAAGCAGCTGTTAGAAAGAAAGTGAGACTTACAATCTTATCGCCGTGTATCTGACTGACACATTTAACTTACAAATCCTCTCTCCAAGGCCCTGAAGATCATTTCTACTATTTCTATCCTTGTTATCTGCCTTAGAGTTATATCGTCGTGGTCACTGAAAAGAGACAATTTCACATTCTTTTAACAGTCTAAACACTGATGATAAAGCCGTATTAACTGCAGTAATTATAACTGTTCTTACTTTGTGCTGATTAGACCTATTTCAATAGCCCAGTGAAAGGCAATGCACTCTTCACGCTGCAGCAGAGTGGGAAGCCAGAAGGAACAAATTTTCATCCTCTGCACTGCCTCTCTTTTTATATCAACAGGGATATCACACCATCGGTTAAAAATTTCCTCTGGAAACAAAAACAAGGAGAAAACGATGAAGTGTGTTGAGTGATGGCAAACAGAAGATGGCACCACATTATGGGATCATTATTGTATATGTTTGTTTTAAAAAAGGAAAATAAGACATAAAAAATGCTTTTAGCGATTATTACCATTTTTGAACCATTTTAATCAACAAAAATCAAATACTTGACTGTTAACTTCAGTCACAACTAATGAAGTTTGTATTAAATTAAAACTTTAATTTTAAATATGAGTCTTGTTTTCAATACTTATTAGAAATTCCTTTGCAGTCTGTGTCTGCCTGAAGTCTATAAAACACCTACATTGAGCTGGTGATTGTTTGCGGCTCTCTGTGGCTTCGGAAACTGAAAAGCTCCTCTGTTGAGTTGAGATCAGGTGACTGACTTGGCCAGTAAAGAATATCCAATTTCTTTGCCTTTAGACTCTTGGGTTGCTTTTGCAGTATGCTCTTATCCACTTGGACTGTGAAGCACATCTTTCCAATCATTTTTGCACCATTTCTCTGAATCTGACCCGAGAGTACAGCCCTTTTCTACTACTTCTATCAGTAGTCACATCATCACACACTGGCAGTCATACATGGTCATAACATAACATTGCGTCCATAATGTTTGACAGATGATATGGTATGCTTCACATCAAGAGTCGTTTCTCTCCTTTTCCGTACTCTCCATTTTTCCCATCATTTTGGTACAAGCTCATCCTGGTTTCTGCTGTCTAAACACCCCCCTCCCCCCAGAACTGTGAAGGCGGTTTTAGATGCTTTCTTGTGAAGTCTAACCTGGTATTCTTGTTCTTAAGGTGCTTTGGACCTTTTTGTAAGCACTCCTTCATGAAGGAGTCTCTTTATTGTTGACTTTGGCAAAGATACATCTACCTCCAGAGTGTAAATGCATCTTTGGGTTGTCTCAACCATAATAAAATACATAAATAATGGTTGCCTTCTGTGGTCTTACAGGTCTTTTTAATAAGAAATTAGACTGTTACCTTAGCACATTTTTTGCATACTTAATGTTGATGCAACATTTTCATCATAATAAGGCCTCCTTCACTTGCAATGATCGCTCTTTGGATTTCAGTTTCAGTGAACAGCTACCAGATCTTTTTTCTACTTAGTCTGACAAGAATAATGAGGGAACGAGCTTCATCTGGCCATGAAAATGTTTAAAACACGGATGTCAAAAGACTTTTGAACCTCTGCGAATTGAGGTCTGTGTACTAAAAAGCAAAAAATTAAAACTGTAGCTCTAAGAAATTCATGCTGATCTGCACTTTTATTGCGATTGATTTCAAATCCACTGTAATGGTGTAGAGTGGCAAAATGGACCCACTATTACATTTCCTCCTAGTGCTTCCCCACATTAAAAGCTTTTAAGTGGTGAACATCTAGGCCGTAAGGCGTTTATAGTGAATTAGTATCAGAATGGAAGACTATGAGATCAGAAGTGCAATAATACACTAATGGGAGTGTGCTGCTAACAATGTGTCAGCTTATAAACAAGGACACACCAATACACATAATTAATTACAATACTGAGCACCATTTTGACAAAAGCAGCACAATTAAAAACAAGCAGAAGAGATGATATGGGTTCATTAAACTGTATGCCTGCTCCGCGTACCTCCAACACACCAAGGACCAGGAATACACTGGACTCTGTCTCAAACATGCAGGGAGAGGACTAACTGAGGCGCCACATGATGCAAAGTTTTGGCATCTCGCCCTCAGTTTGATCCATTCACCCGCATCAGTTGCACAGTTATCCTGATAGCATCTCCTACCTTATCCTAGATTTTTTTTTAAAACTGGTGCAAACTGTATCAGCTGCATCAGGGTATATAATATCACTCCTCTATCTGAAAAAAACTTTGTTTTTTATAGGCCTCCAAATCTGCTGAGAGAGATATCAATACTTTTAGGACTTCAAGCAATAAGCGCTGAGTCCATATTCACAGATCCATAGTGACAGCAGTGATCTGAAATTTTGAATAATTCCTATTAAGAAGTGCATCTTTCTTTGAAAATCTGAGGTGGTCCAGTGGGAGGAATTTTGGTTTATTCCACAGTAATTCATCAAAGGGAAACTCCTACAAATCCATATGCAGCAAGAGCAGATATAAAAACATCTGTGTTCCTTCCTTTTAGTGACAAAACTAACATTGACTCTCTTTAGTAAAAAGCATCTTTAGAAACACCCAAAGAGGTTCTCTGCAGCTGCAGACCAAAGATCTGACCCTTACTCTAAGATCAGTGCAATATGCAAGTGAGTCTAAAAACAAACTTCATTCATTACCAATGATATTCTAGATCCGAGCTATTGTATAAGGTGTCATTTAAAAGGGTTGTCAACATTAAACATGTTAAATTATTGACTGTACTTGAACAGTTTTTATTCGATTATTATGATGACCCAGTATGTACCATTACCCCAAGAACACTAATCTGCTGTTTTGAAATATTACCACTAATGTCACGTATAACTCACTTGATAAAACACACTTCCCATAAAAGTATATTAAATTACAACAATACATGGCAAACTGAAGTACTAGAAGCTGAAAAAACAATGAAACTCAGGTGGGTTAAAAAAAAAAAAATCACCTGACATTAGTATCATAGGGTCAATTCTTTATAAATGCATTGGGAGCTTCTTACCTGATGGACGAAAGGTGATGACCGTATCGTTTATTTTCTGAATGAACAAAAGGGGGGAAAAATGTTACTCAGTGACATAAAAGAAAGAAAAAATAAGTAAATTATTTTGTTCAAAGATTTTTAAATCACCATAGGTCTTCTGGTGCTTCCCCAGACACCACTGTCAGAATCAGAGTCTGAATCTGACATTTTGTTCAGTTCTGTAAAAACATTCAAATCAATCAAGTTAATTTTACAGTGATTAAAAGATGTAAATGAATGTCTGCTGAGTATTTGAATTTATTTCAGTAAATGCAAATCAACAAGCAGAAGCTTCTATCTATACTACAGTGAAACTGCAACACGAATAACCATAAAAAAAAAAAAATCTAGTTCAATTTCAAGATGCTGGCTCCACCTCTCTGCAGGGTCATTTTCAAGCTGTTCAGATATAATGTGAAAAAGCTAAAGAAAAAATTATCACACCATAACCTGCAATCTCACTGAATGTCAGTTGCCTTTTGTTTTCTTTTCTGTTAAGATAATCCCACACACAGCCTCAATATGGTACTGGCAGACTGAAAGTGTTTCACTTTGTGGTTTTCTATTCAGGTATATTTTTACTGCACTGGCACTGTGTTTAGGATCACTGTCTAACTAAAAAATTAGGCCATTTCCAATCAGACGTTTTCCAGGGCACTACCTTCAGATATCCATTCATATATCCATCCATATCCCTCCCTCACCATCTTTTTTAGTTTTCTCAAATTTTATCAAGGACACACTGCACACAATACATAGATAGGTCCAGTTTTTTATGCTTTTCATAGGTCAGTGTTCTGCGATTTACACAACAACAACAACAACAACAATCTTCTGAAAATTGTCAGGTAAAAATACTGGATTGAAAGTTAGTGGAAAAAAAATCCAAGAAAAACCTGGAAAACTACTGCTGCTCAGGACAACTTTAAAAATAAAAAGTCTGCCTTCCTTGAAAGCAAAATAAAAAGAAATGAGGGGTGGCTCAAGACTTCTTTTTTTTTAAAAAAAAAAACAAAAACAAAAAAAACAGTGCTGTACTAAATCCCAATCCCTGGCGGAGACTGCTTTTTTGTTTGCTCAATAAGGTTTTAAACACCACACCCACACATACAATGGACAGTGTTATCTAACAGAACCAGCTTGATACGCCCAAACCTCCTCGTTCAGTTCCTTCTCCTCACAAGGCTTAATTTTACACAATTTGGGAAAATACTGAGCACCAAACTAGTTTTCCCAACATCCAGTAACAAAGTGGGTGTGGTGAACTAGTCTGCCATCATAGCAAGGCCATTACGCAGATAGCGAGCATGTACTACATCTGGAAATCATGAGGTGATGCCTAACATATACGCAGGCAACCCCGGTTACAGACTGAGTTATTACTAGAGATGCTTGAAGCCCAAGCCCCCTACCCCGACCTGAAAGAAAAAAGATGGAGGACTGTTCTACTAGTTAAAAGCTAATCTCTCAGGAATTTGCTCCAATAACAATATTAGCACTGTAGCTATGAGCTAACCTACGTAGGCTTACAGAGCCATTCTAAACGTCTGGAAGCGGAAATATAAACACAAATGTAAACAACCTTAGCTTTAGCTTACACATACTTTCTAACGACGTGGCATACTTTAATGACTGTTCAACAACGTTTTGACACTTTTTCCACCCACTTTGTTTTAGCGCAAAGCCTCACAGCCTCAACCTCAGCCAGCCTCGTAGTGTAGCTGGGTGTTGTTTTTTACTAGAAGGGGGAATCAAATATTACAGGCAAATACCAAACATCAGAAAGTCAAACACGTACCTTAAGATAACTGTTGTATGGATGCTTCACAATAGCCCTCGTTGCTCCTGTTCATGCTAGTGTACGGAAATGAAGGAGCGGTTAACACACGCATGCGTGAAAGTAGGCGGACCTTGTCGTTTTATTTCATGATTTGGTGAAAGGGCTTACGAAATTAAATATAATTATTTTAAAAATCATTTTTTAATATAATACATGTCAGGGACATCACCACGAAAGCTTGTAGGTTTATGGCATCATTAATTTTTATGATAACATCAACTGGGATAAAGCGTGGCTTGTTCCTTTTAGATTTTGTATTACAAACAAAGTTAGAGAATTACATTTGAAAATATTACATAACATATATCCATCCAACACATACATTTCAAGGTTCTGTGACATTGATAGAAAATGTACCTTCTGTAAAACTGAACTTGAAAGTGTTACTCATTTACTGTTACTCAGTGTCTGTCACATCCCTCTTTTTTTTAATGTATTTATCCTTCTAATTTCATTGTACTATATATTGTTACTCTTATTTGTTTTGTATGTCTACTGTACAAACTGAACTGGAATGGCTGACTGTTCGCCCTTTTATTTCAAATAAAGTTGTTTAAAAAAAAAAAAAATTATTTCAGCCATGAAGCTAACAGGGAGCAATAGGTGAATCATGGAGTCATATAAGCAAAACCAGCTTCCCTAAAGGTCATGATATTATAATAATGATAATATTAATACTATTTTTGCATAAACTAAAATAAAGTGTGCGCTTTCTGGTCTAGAAGCAAGGATAAATCATTATTTTACCCGTTTAGCTGCGTTCACTACTATTCATTGATGAATAGGTCCCCCTGCTGCATCTGGAGGTGAAGTACAGCTAGTTACTCTATAGTGGGAGTGGTGGTGTCCCTCCACAGATCTACGAGCTGTTATTCATTTATATCTTTAAGTAAACAAATTAAGTTAAAAATAAATAACTGAGTAAATGATAATGACATTTCGCAGTATATTTTTCAGTTGTATTAGCGTTTATTGTTATTAATTCTTAGCTTTTGTTTTCAGTTCAGTTTCATTTCAGGTAGTCTCCAGTGGGAAAATGCTCATAAAGGTTCGGTTTTAATTCTAATGAAATGTTAAGTTTCAGTTTAATTTTCTCTCATAGAGTGTTAGGTTTTGTTTAGGTTAGTCTCAGTGTAGGTCTTTATTTATTACAATGTGTGCTACATTTTGTATTTGCTTCTATTTGGATTAGACTACTGGCATCCAATAGCTTTGCTTTTGTGGTAGAACTTGTCATGTTTGCTCAATCCAGCAATAGAGTTGGATGAAAATTGCATTTTCTTCATTTTTATGATTAAGAGTTTTATGTTAAGTATTTCACATAGCTTGTGTTTGGGTTATTGTGAAAAATATCTGTATATCATTCAAGAAATGGCACTAGTTCTCTTTGGCAAATTTGATTTTTTTTTTATTAGGGTGTGTTTAAATTTGAGATAGTCAAAAAACCCACACACACTTTGAATATATATAGTGAATCTTTACAGCAATCTTTATGTATGTCCAAATTTTGGACCATGAAACCTTTTAGCAAATCTGAGATGCTTACGCCAAAAGCCCATGGCATGATGATTTGAGATGACATTTGGCATTTTGGAAATTATGACGGTTTGAAGAAAAAAACTCTATTATTTGTGTCCTAAATTATCTGGAAAAAGCTATTTTTAGACATGTGAAATCTGTATTGAAAGGGTTTTTATATATGTGGTAACTGACCTGGTTTAACAGACTGGTAGAAAATAGGAAAGACAATTATGTCAGTTTGGCTGTAACCACCTGGTGTTAGTTTTAGACTAATCAGATGTTTGTTTTTGTCTGGTTTGTCTTCAGTTCGAAGTTGTCCCTCTGCCTTAGAAGGCTCTGAAAATCTCTTTCAGGACACAGGAAAAAATTTCTGTCCCTCTCCACGTCCTGCGCGTTGATTATTCGAATTACCAGAGCTGCTTGTATTGCTGGAGACTCACAGGGGTGATGCTGCACACTGTGACTCACGTTTCTCAAGGGCTCAATGATTAACAGTCCGAACATGTTGCCTTCCTCCTTCCTGCTGTAGCTAGAAGAAGTGTTGAGGGTGTCCCCTGTCATTGTGGTGTCATTGCTTTCATTTAGGACATTAAATCCAAAGTCTCCACCTGAGCCATCAGTTTTACAGCCCCTGTTAATTCCTGCAGTTGAATTTGGTTTGGTAGCTGTATTACTTGGACCAACCTGGCTTCCATTAACAAAGAGGCTGCTGGAGCATGTCATATTGGTTATACTAGATGTGTTAACGTGTTTAGGTTTGTTGGCTGCACTGGTTCTTGGTTTTTGTGGACTGGGAGCTGGAGTCTCCTGGATGTTTGCGCGTAGGTAGGCTGTATAGCCCCGAAACAGGTGACCTAACCCCATCTTATAAGATATGCCCAGTGATGTAACTGATCCTAATGGCACAGACTGCAGACGGGCCTGTAGGAAGAGGAAAGGGAGAGAAAGAGTCTGCAATATGGGAGATAAACACCTACATATGAAGCAGATTTTACAATGCAGAGGTGTACAGATGCAATACAGTAAACACATGTCTGTGAAGGTTCTCAGTCATCCAGGTCATTGTAGTCTAAGGAGCTGTAAGGAAAAGGCGTCTGGACTTCTTTAGGTTGCTTGAAGACGTTTCACCTCTCATCCGAGAAGCTTCTTCAGTTCTAGGGTCAAATGGTGGAGAGTCCCATATTTAAGCCTTGTGGGAGTGTCCCTCGTAGAGGGACAATGGGCCCCCTACTGATCCTCTACCTAATCACACGAGGTGTGAAAACGGGTGCGAGTCTCAATCAGCCATGGTTTCGGGTGAACTCATTGTGAAACCTGGCCTCACCCTATCTTGTGAATTCCAGAGGTCAGATGGCCCAGGATGTGAGTGGGCGTTAAGGCGTCTGGGAAGGGATCTCAGAACTGGATTATAGATGGCAGACAGTTGGTGTCGTAAACCACCGCCTCTGTTCAAAGATGGCCGTTCACAGTGGACATAGATGGCTTCTTTCACTCCTCTTTCAAACCATCTGTCTTCTCT
>VUQR01030920.1:0-15617 GCA_015108515.1 Hemichromis elongatus
AACATTCACTTTGCTTTCTGCAAAAAAGTGCTCTTCATTCAAAAAAAAAAATCCATTTTGTTGCCGTTTCTCACGTTTCTGTGTGCGTGAGAGTTCCTGGATGCCGTTGTTTGAGGTGCTGGTGCGTAGCCGTCGTGCTTATATGATAGGCCATTTCCACCCACAAAGCCGGCAAACGACTGAATCACTTCCCTTTCTGTTAAAATGTCCCCATACTGTAGAACTGCGTGTTCGGGTGGAGTGATTTATGTCGACTGCGGCTGCCTCACTCATGTTGCCGCTACTCGCTGCCGCCATGTCTGTTTTGAAAGTGACGACGCATCGACGCACATTTTTTTACATTGACGTATTTTACATGTCGACGTAATCGATTACGTCGACGCGTCGTCCCAGCCCTAGTTGTGATGCCATTGGTACTCTTTTATTTATTTTTACTTGAACTCTTCTGAATGAATGTGTTCCAAAAGGAGCCAGTGTGTAATCCAAAAACTACAATTGTTGGAGTAGGAGAGGGTCTCCATAGACTCTTATGTTAAAATCCCCTACTCTGCAGTTCTAAAAAATACACCCTGGTGTTAAACTAAAAAAACCCAGACTGGGTCTTTAGTGAGGCTATTACCAGTGTTTGTTATGTAGTGGCTTTTCCAAAGGAATTGTGGGTAAAATAGTGTCACTTTCTTCGTGGTTCAGCCAGTTTAAGAAGTTTGTGCTGCAGGTTTGGTGAATTAAATCTTAGTATTTCAGTAATCTGTCACTTTAGACCAACTATCAGATATTTGTGATGCAAAAGAGTTGGAATGGGCAATGGCTGGAAAAGTAAGTAGTATTAAAAAGGCAGAAAATTAATTAGAACCTAATTAGTTTAGCAAATAATGATGTTCAGTGGCAACAGGGTACTAAGCTGACTGGGTATAGAAGGAGCATCTTAGAGGCAGAATTTGTCACAGCAAAATGCATGTATAAACAATTTTTACAATTGTGTTCAATACAGAACAAAATAGCAAAGAGTTAATATTTCATGCATTCTGTATGTATGTATTATGTTCTACAGTATATAATATCATCAAACATTCAGAGAATGTGGAGAGATCTCTGCACAGAAGGCACAAGGCAAAAAAAAAATCAATATTGTATTCTTGTGATCTTCATGCCCTCAGGCTGCACAGCATTAAAAACAGGCATGATTCTGTCGTGGAGATCACTGCATGGGCTCAGCAACACTTCCTGTTTTCAGATCACTGTCAAGACAATTCACCGTGCTATCCACAAGTGCAGGTTAATCTGCTCTCTCAGACAAAGAAGAAGCCGAATGTGAACACAACACAGAAATGCTGCTTTCTTCTAGACCAAAGCTGAGTGAAAACAGACAGAGGGAAAGTGGAAAACTGTGCTGTGGTCAGAAATAACAAAATTTTATTTTTTATATTTTTTTGGGGGGGGGTAAACCATCAAGGGTTGAGTTTGTACATTTACATCTGCAGCAATTTGTGACGACTTGTAAAATTTTTCTTGCCATGGAAGAAATAACTTCCGATATTTTTACAGCAGAAACAAACAGAGGTCTGCATAACCAGTCAAGCAATAAAGAATTGCTCCTGTCCCAGATGATGAGGAGCTCAAAGAGAAAAATGCAAACTTAAAATCGTTCAGATAGAATTTGGGAATTTCTGCAACATAATTTAAATAATATTTCTTACTTTTTTCCATCTTAATGTGAGGATTATCAAACACATGACCTATCAGGTCTTTAAGTCTGATGTCATTTGCTGTTTCACGGTCCAAACTCCACTTCAGTTCCCAAAGTCAAACGAACACTGCAGCATCACTGAGAGTTCAAAACTGTTAAAGCTCTTTCATCTTTAATAAAATGATCAGTGTCGCTGCTTTACCAGGTGTAACCATTAGGTTTAACATTCAGGCATCAATGAAAACTGAATTTGTTGAGTTAGCAGGAAGTTAGCTTGCTAGTTTCCATCCAAACAGGATATGCTATGTTCTGACTGAGAGATTTATGAAATAATTAAAACGTACAGCTCTGCTATCACTTACAACATAAATGAGGACAGAAAACTAAACAGCAGTGACGTTTGTTGGGTTACTGAAGTTGGACTAGCTGGTATATAATGATGTGCTACGTGATCGCTAGTGACAAAGCTATGTTAGCATAATATAAACATAGTGAAGCTGGATGAATGCTAAATGTTTTCTAGTCAATAAAAGTTAACGTGAGGGTTCCTGATGGTTAGGGACAAATGCAATCACATGGCAGGATGCTGTAAACGGACAAAACTTCAGTCAGCAGAACTGAGATAATCCATCCACTATACCAGGCAAGTCATTAATATCCTGCTGCATGGCCAGGGCTGTAGTTACATCATAAGGTTTTAAAAACTGAGCTTTAAAACGTGCTTTGCTGTATGGTCTAACACCACCGTTTTGTTCAAGAAATCTTGTTTGTTTGGGTTTTTTCAGATGTACTGCCATGCTCTTCTTAGAGTGAAGAGGCTTTTTACTCACAACCATTCCTAACCTATATTTGTTCAGTCTTTTTTTTTTTAACTGTATTGTGATGAATGTTAACATTGGACATGTTGACTGAAGCTTGTGGAATCCAAGATGAATCTCTCTGAGTGTGACTTTGGGGGGGATTTGTTGGGACATGCACTCCTGTAAAAATGAGCAACTGTCCTAAACGTCTTTCACAGTCTTTCTCATTGTAGAATGATAAACTTGTTTAAAAGTCGCTTTTCTAACTCTTTCCAGATCAGCAGTATTTACCTCTCTAAGATTATTGCTGATGTCGCTCCTCCTTGGCATTGTGTTAACCCACACCTGAATGCTCCAGACCAGCAAACGGCTGGTTACTCAGTTTTCACACAGCGCTTCCGCATTCCGGCTCAGATTTTCTTAAATACGTACAACACACTGCGATACTTCATGTATTGATGCTCAACTAAAGTTGTATTTCCCAAATTTTATGACCTAGTAAGGACCAGATGAGATTTTATGTTCCGATATATAAAACTTCTGAATTGAAAGGGGCCGTACTCTCTTTTCACGACTGCATCGACAGTGTTTATTGCGAATTGTGCGCAATTAAATCAAAGAAACTACTCTTTTCCACATCCGTCAGAGTTGTGCATGAACATGCTTGAAAATGTTTTCAGTGAAGTGAGCAAAGAAATCTGCAGATAAAAAAAACACAATGTTGCACAAGATGCACTGTAAACAACAAGGCAGCTTTTTGGCACAGCTTGTGCTAATGGCAATTCAGGCAATGCAGCTACAAGTGCAGAAGACACCCCATATGGACATTTGAGAGGTTTTATGAGCAGATCCGTGCAGAGTCTAACAGGATTTTGTTAATGCATTGTGCCCACTAGGTCTGACAATAAAAAAGCTTCTAAAGCACTATATTAGATTGGAGACCGATGTCTTTGGGGTTTTCCCCCCAGGATTATAACACTTTATATGGTGCATATATTCATTCAAAACGGTTTATCTTTGCATTTTAAAGGAAATCCGTCTGTGATTCTATGGCAGTGCTGATAATGGCAGTAATTGGGGACTGCATGGATGTGAGGAAAATAAAAAACTCCACAATCAGCTAATCTTCTTAAATTCTTGAGATGTGTGACTTTGCACCCACTGTGTCACTGCAATAAACACAGCTAGCGTACAAAGTACAAACTCACATAAGACCTCCTGCTTTTGTAAATCTTGTTGAGTACATTCAGTGAAATCTACAGTTTTCTTTACACTTTTCGTAGAAACCCGTTTGTTTCTAAACCAGGCTCCAATCGGACAGTTTGTTATACTCTCACCTAGGACTCCAATCATGTTGGTTGTCATTAATGTCCATCAGCAGGAACATACTATAGGGGATCATGCGAAGAAGTAACTGGTCTTCTGCTTCTGGCTGTGATGTTGTGGCTCTCTGCCAGCTTCACATCTTACCTGTCAAGATCTAAGCACCGTGGTTGTTTTTTAAATTAACAAAAATTAAATAAGAGGAGACAGATGGGCAGACGGAGCCCTGTTTACCCACATGGCAGTTAAACTGACAAAAGTCTCCAACAATGACTGTTGCTGGGAGATAAAGAATTCTTATTTGAAAATGTGCGTTTTCTTTGTCCTCTTGTTTACCCAGGACCACATAATAAATGTGATGCCACGTCATATTAAAGGCTTACTAGTATCTAAAACGGAGATGTAAGCCCAGGCACAGCATATATGTATATATATATATATATATATATGTATATATTCACAAAGTCTAGTAATGCAGAGTGTACTTGTAATCTGTGGCTCTCGATTGTCATAGTCTAGCAAAATAAAAACAACATTTATGTTAAGGATACATAACATATACTATGAATTACACACTAATATAATTTTAAATATAATATAAACTGTAGTGTGAGACATAAGTCTTATTGGAGATAAAAGCCATATGTGACTATTATCATCACCATAATTATGCACATATGAGTCCAGCACAGGAATGGTAGGCACAACATGTGCATCAATAAAAGCTCTTTTTAAGGAAGCATTTGCACTACATAAATCAATGAATGGATACTACAAATAGTTCATGAACACGACAAAGATCATACATGAGGCAGAGAAACATATCCCATCGATGAAGGTCCCACCATCGGTATCTACACGACTTTATTTGTGTACAAATCATCCCAGTTAATATCACCTGAATCTGAAAACAACTTTTGTATATTAATTTTACCATATTTGTTGACGTCATGAAAAATGTATCTTCACAAATGTCCTGTTAGAGAGATTAAAACGCCCACTTACATACACTATGTGGACAAAGGTATTGATCTTTGAATTCCGGTGTTTTCTGTCCCACTAGCATATGTGTATAACATTAAGCGCCTAGCCATGCAGTCTGCTGTTACCAATAGCAGAAAAAGAATCGGTCATTCTAAACAGCTCACTCTATCTGAGCATGAGCAACCAGTCTGTTTGTAAAGTTTCTTCCCTCCCAGATATTCCACAATATCCATTCCACACAGCAACTCCACCTACAGGCCACATGTAGGGTCGCCGAGTGCTGAGGCACATAGTGGCTGATGCTCTGTTCCTAACCTGCTCTGAACTGTTTGCCGGGAGCTTCATGCCGAGGTCAAGCAGCTGGCGTAACGACTTATTTTAATGTTTTATTTTGCTTTTGTCACTGCTTTAATACTGCGTTAACCTACGCAGGGTTTTAACTTCTGTGTTTAGCACACTGAGTTTACAGATACTTAAAATGTGCTATATAAATAAAATCGCCTTTGGCATTGTCCGGTGCTTTTGTCGATATAGTGTAGTCACAACTTACTAGAGTAACAAAAATAAGATGAGAATGATATGGTTCCTCTGTTTGTGTGTTTTTGTAACAGGTCACTGAAAATAACCTACAAGAAATGAGTTTGGAAAAAAGTTTCGCGGTAGTTGTCTCTATGTTTGGTGGTAAGAGGCTGGTCCAAACAAGTTATAGAATATAAAAGGTATCATTTTTGGATCCAGCCTTTCATCTGAGTAGCAGCAACTCAAGTGTAATAAATATGCCCCTATTGTCTTTGCTACAGATTTTGTGTCCATGGCTCGAATTTCCCTGTGGAGATCTCCGTGTGTAGTATTGTGATTGGATTTTAGCTACAATATTAAACCCCCAAAACGATGCCTCATTCCAACCTCACCCCACTAACATTACAAGAGCTGCTGAAAATGAGAAACGCATGATTCAAAGTCTGATCCGGAGGCTAAACAGCAGGAACCAAAGTTAGAAGATCTTTCAAAAGACTCGCAGGAAGTCTGCCCATTAACCGCTACAAAGTCATGAATCTTCCAGAACACAATAATGAGGCGTGCTGTGGAGCATAATGCCAGGGTCTATCCCAGGTATGGATGCCTTAAAGACGAAGAGCATTGCTACCCCACACAGTTTCCACTTATTTCTGTTTTTAGTTCAGTTTTATGTAAAAACATTAAACTTTGCAACAGTGATGAAGGATGAAAATAGTGTGAATCTTAAAACTACTCCTACTATTTCAATAAACAGGATAAGGACAGCCACTTGCTTGCCCCTTTGGGACTGTTGCATTGTGTCTTTCATTCTCTTTTATTATTTTATTACTGCAGTGTGTATTATTGATTAACACCCCTGTATCCCACTCTAATGCACCAACCTCATTGTTTGGGATTATTATGATATTGTGTCCGATCCTACAGTAGCTTTGTAGTCCTTTATATAGAGAGCTCTTCTGGTATGCAGCCTTGTAATGTTTTTTCTTCACTGCTGAATCCAAGGTTTATAGTATATAAAGAGGCCTATTCTTCTTTTATTAACAGCAACAGAAGTAGCATAGGATATGAGATGGAGATATGATTAGATAACTGCCATCATTTGAGACCAGAAATCAGCTTGGGCAAAGACAGGAGTGTCCTTTTACATGAAAAAAATAGTGGCAAGGAATGAATTTTTACATTTGGATATCATTACTGCTAAAAATGAAAATGTAGCAGCAGAAATATTTGCTGCAGTGGAAATGAGCCTGTGATGAATTCTTCATGCAAAGATACAACAGAGTACTATCCTGAATGCTAAACTTAGCTTCTTTTTTTTTTTAAAGTACTTGAGTCTGTGCCGTCTCCTTCTGCAGGATACAACATTTTCTGTGTTATCTGAAAAGTTTAAATTTTTCTATGTTTATATTATTTTTAAATCTTTCTCCTATTGTTTTGGTTTAAGGCCTTAAAGCAGAAGCTGCCTTTAAATAAATAATCCCACAAGCACCGAGTGTTGGATAAGCGTGGAGCATCTGGAAAGATTAACAAATAACAACAATCAACAATACCCAGCCGTACTGGTTTGTACTGTTTCTTCGATTGCCTTTGTCAGATCTGTTGCAATTCGTTCATAGACAGTATCATGAACCTGAAAAATAAATTGTGCATGAAAGTGACTTAATCCAGCTTTTTTAAATGACCAGGAAAATGTTGGTCTTCTGGTTGGAAAAAGTCTTCTCCTTGTACTGAAATCTACAGGAAACCAGCCCCCTTAATCTGTGACTCCAGTAACTTGTTTCTTGCTGAGGTTATGGGTTGGTTTATTGCTTCTAGTTTCAGACAGTATTGATTAAAACATCAAGCGATCTATAGTTTATGGTTATTCTAAGGGTGAGAAAGGAGGCATGCTTACTGAATCCCGTCAGCATGCAATATCCTTGGTTTCAGAGCCAGATGTGCTTGTCACATCTGGTTTAAAAGCACCAAGATGCTTATGAGGCCCAGCTCCTGGCTTCAAAATAAGTAAGTGATATGGTGGCTACATCCACTGCTTATGCCGTCTACAGACTTTCCAGCTCGTTTTTGTAATCATGTTGAGTGTTAGTTAATTATTTCCTGTTTCTCTTAGGCTACGTTCACACTGCAGGCGAAAGCGCATCAAATACGATTTTTTTGACTCCATACGACCCATATCCGATCATGGTATGACAGTGTGAACAGCACAAATCCGATATTTTCAAATCCGATCTGGGTCACTTTCGTATGAGGTACGATACGGTAAGGATGGGTCGGGTGTATCCTCTGTGGCCCGACCTATCCCAGAATCGATAGCGCGGCCCAGCCAATTCCAATTTTTCAACAATCGCGGCAGCTACATAGTTTTAATATTGCTCTCATTACTCTTTCTGGGTCACGAAATAAACTTTTAACATATTTTCAGGTGAGATTATGGCTGTGTGCACTTCAAATATCTGCTCGAATGATCAAGACATCACATATTTGCAAAACTGCTCAGACTTTGTCGAAGACGTGTGTTACCTACCAGCTCGACAGCGATCAGATCAGATCATTGCCATGTGAATACCCTCCCTGTGTTCGCATGGTCAGACTAGTACTGCTTTCTTTTAGTCAATGCAGGTGATGTTCAGGTTGTAACTGCCGCTTCGGACAGTATCTGGTTGGTTGACTGTAAAAATATGCTATATTCATATTTTTATGATTTAAATATGTGATTTAAATATATCAGTGCCTTTATTTCTGTCTCTTATTTTGGTCATCCTTCTGCTGCTGTTCTCTGTAACGTTACCTGCCGTGACTTTTCTGCATTTTACTCGTTGTTTTTTCTTGAAGAACTACAGTAATGTAACTATGAGTAATTTTAAATAGAGGACAAATGATGGGTAAAGTACATTTTTATGGAGAAAGAAACCAACTCTTTAAACACAGATAATTGTAGCTGCGGGACTGAACCTCTAATCATTTTCTAACATGCACATTTGTGCTCATTGTGTTTCCAGCACTAGTTGGGAGTAATACTGTTTGTCTTTGTGTTGTAACACATTTTCTCAAGCTACTTACTGAAGCTCCAGCCTCAAGTAAAACTGGAGCTTGCTTAAAGTCATTGTGATGCTAAGGAAAATCATCATGTTGCAATTTTATGCCTGACGTATTTGAAGATAATGATATTGTTGCAAATAACTCAACTACATCTCATTTAAATGATAATTTTATGTCATTGTGTACTTTTTGTGCACGCATAGCGCTGAGAGAACCACGTGGACCATTTGAAATTATACATTTAAATAACAAAGGATACTCACGCTGAGACTACAGAATGGCTCTGTTCGGTTTTGTCTTAATTCAACTCAGAACTCTTTCATCAACTTTCAATTTGATGAATGAGAGAGCAGATTGGGCTGTGTGCTCTACTGTATGACGATGCGCCAATAGGGTGACAAATGGCTCTGGGCCTGGTGACTACAAACACTGTAAACAGAGACGGCGCTGCCATCGCTTCACACAGCCCAGCTTTCCACAGGGCTTCCTCACACATCATTCATCTCCTTCATGGCTTGATGAAACTGTAGAGAACTCACATCGAGGATGCTGCAATAGTTCATACTGTACAGTGGAAGATACAGCTCTTTGCCTTATCTCTGAAATGTGGCCTTTGTGCACAGCATTTTCTTGCCTTAGATAAATATGGAAGGCCCACACAATACAAACAGAGTAATTAATTAAATATATTCCAGGTGTCATTCTCAAAGCTATTACATACTAGACGTGTTGTGAAAAAGTGACAAGAAATTGCAAATTTTCTAGATCTTAAATTGCCAGATAATGTACCAAAAACCAAAAGTGTTGCATTTTTGCAAAACTAAATTGTCCACAAATAATACACCGTGGAAACAATATCAATGACATCAAGCAATGAAGAAGTGGTTCTAATGTTTCTAATGAAGAAAGGGAAAAAAATGTAGATTCTTCATAAGCAGGAATACGTTCATGGTTTGATCCAGGAGGTGAAGCTCTACCACGGCCACTAGGGCCTAAAATCCATATGGCGGTATAATCTGAAGCATGTGCGGTAACGATATATATTGCGATATATTATTTTCTTCTGTATACCGTGATTTCCGCATTTTAGGCAAACTTAAAATCCTTTAACTTTCTACAAAATTGACAGTGCATCTTATGTATGAATTCTGACTGTGCTTACTGACCTCGAACAGATTTTATGTGGTACACGGCGCTCAAAAATGCTCCATGTTTAGGACTTTAGCACACAGCATTTCCTGGTGTATGATGAAGTTTGCTGTTACCTCACCGGTACAGTTCTACTCCTGCATCTTTACTCGCATCCAGCCGATTAATCCACTTTTTTCACCGCAGCAGGCGCTCCATCTGTTGTAAGTCCAACAAGTTTGTCCCAGGGCAGTTTCATGTGGGTTACACTTTGACATACGTTTCTGCTCAGGCTCACACAAGATGTCGCACACCTTCATCGTGAAGCTCTTCAGAAACTCTCCCTCGGTAAATGCCCGGGCTTCCTCCTCTGCAACAATAAAACTTGCTTTCACAATAGTTTCACTTTGTGATTTTGCTCGAGTGAAAAACATCTTCTTTAGCTCTTCTACTTTCTGTAGTTTCTGCTCTGCATTTAGGTTTTCCAGCTTATCCTGATGTTTTGTCTGGTAGTGCCGTCTTAAATTAAATTGATTATAGCCACATTAGCTCCACTAATAAGACACACGGGTTTACATATATTCAGCCTCTCACGGGTGCTAAAAGGCTCTGTTTTCAGAACCAACCTTTCTCTTCTCCATTGTGAGAGGCAAGCTTCGCAACAACAGAAGTTTGACTTAATTGATGCGGGAATGTTCCCAGGCAGCCTAGCGTTCGGCAAGGAGGCTGCAGCGCTGCATTATGGGATCTGTAGTTTGTGTGTTATTAGCGCCTCATGTCGCCGGGCCATGCATAACAATACTAATACATCTATATAAAATCATCTCGCAGGTCGGATATAAATGTACACCGGGCCTATGAGCCTTGAGTTTGACACATGTGTATTAAGGTGTTCCAGTCAAACGATTGGTTGCATTCTGATTATACGGCCTGGTTCCTATCATTGAAGCAGTGACATTACAGTTCACGGCACACAGACAAAATAATTGTGGTCAAGCCTTAGTGTGACCGTAGCACGATGCAACTGTAATTTCACAGAGAGATCAGATATTAAATCTTGTGTCAAACTAATCAAACATTCATGCTGACCATCACAGAGGTGGGTCTGCGGTTATGACCCGTAGACCCAACAGCACTTTTCAGAGGAAAATAAAGCACAGTATCAGGTCAGGGGCATAACCAGAAGGATTCACATTGCAATTTCTTACTGTAGCATGTGCCACTGTCCACCAGCACAAATAAATAACTAAATAAAAACCACTGAAGCTCCAGGAAGCTAAACCTGCTGAGTAGAATTGATGGTGAGCAAAGATCATCTTAATATGGCCAGAAAACTTTGTTTGACCTCGCGCCAAATGAGAAGAGATCCAGCACATGTATGTGACACACAAGTATAATAGGAACCACAAAGCTAAAGCAGACTGTCCTGACAGGAGGACCAAATGTAATGGTTTTTTTCCTTTTTCAGGTGGAAGCTGCAGAACTCGATTGCCTATGTGATTTCACATTGCTGACCTATTTTGCCCATTGTAATTGAATTTCTTTTTGCACTTTGTGTGTGCACTGCCACGCATATGGTTTGTGCTGCCATTGCTGTTGACCTGCCTTAGGAAAAGAATGGAAATTTCTGTCATGAAGAAACCACATTTTAAAAACGCTTCAGATAAAAGGTGCATAACACCATTTTTGCTCTCTAATACGTTCTCTCTTGTTCTTGTTTTTCTTGTGTTGTTTGCTTCAGAAAACAGTCTGACAAACTTTGACAAACATACTTTCCAAATAAATCTGACCACAGCCATTGTTGCTAAGTAACAGGTTTCCAAAGACCTCCGCCATCATTCCTCTTGGCCAAAAGAGACAAACAGAAAGACAGACATTTGACTGAAACAAACTCTGTGATACAAAAACAAACGGAGAAATGCGGGGAAGTGTTGTGTTCTCTCCAGCACAGCTCTCTCCAAATGAAGCGCTTGCCAGGAGGCTTAAGTCAACTCAGCTGGTAGCACAGATGCCGTCCATTCCCTTCAACAGAGTTGCCAGCACAAGTCGCACCAAACCCTCTGTGAAGCCAATTTCAAAATGGAGAGCTGTGATTCCAGCTCAGGTCCCTGCTTGATGGGTGAGATGTCATGATTACTGCCCTTCACGAACTGAACAGAAGCCATATGTTAGAAACAAAGGTGTCATCCTATTCATTTGGCAACTTTTCCTCCAGACTCTCCATGCTTTAAAGTGGGACAGAGCTGCTTAGCGCACAATATGGAAAACAAAATTCATCCAATCTAACGACACGTGGAAGATCTCTGCAAGAATAACACATAATTATGGGCATAATTGCATCATTGCCTGAAGAAGAGGAATAAAAAATAATACTTATATAAAACACTATTAAACGGGTGTATTCAACAGATAATCGCTGCCTCCAGGTTGAATGAAATGAGGTTAATTAGAAGGCCACTGGAGGCTGAGAATATAATAAAATAACTGAACTTGAGACAAGTCATGAAGTGTGTTTGGCAAGTTGGGGATAATTGAAAGTTGACAAACTTAGGGCGAGCAATGAATTAAAAAAAATCTGGCAGGCTCAAAAGGAATGACACAAAATATTATCTAATATAATGCAAAGTAAGTGCGGAATATTGGTTTGGCAGCGTAACAGTTTTCCTCTGTTTTCAGAAAACCCGCATTACTGAAGGATAAATACAGCCATTGAACTTTTTAGCTGGAGAAATGGTCATGTTTTGTCAACTCCCATTAGCTGGATGGGCATGACGATCATGAAACGGCAGTAGGGGAAATAATTATTTGATCCCCTGCTGAAGTTTGGTTACTTACAAAGAATTGAACAGTCCTTTTTTTATGTGGAGAGAGACAGGATATCAACCAAACCTCCAGGAAAAACACATTGCATGAGAAATATAACTTAATTTGGATGAAATAAGTATTTGATCCCCTTCAACCCGTAGACTAGCTGTGTGCTCATGTGGCATACAAATAACAATCAATCATTCAGTTATGTATAATCCTGATTGCAACTGGTTCTGTGTGTAAAGCACACCTGTCCACAGAATCAGTTTCTTCTTTTCCAACCTGTCTATTACTACAGGTAAAAGGTAAGAGCAAGACGTTTGGTGAGACGGTGAGTCATTCAGCTCCTCGGTCAGCTCCATGTAAGATCTTGCCTCATGTTGGAGGATGTTCATGAGAAACGTGGTGGATCAACATTGGGGGGAGTTTGTAACTAAAGCTAAAGGCAACTGGGACTGCAGTCGCTAACAACATCATTGGTATCACGCCATGCCGTAATGAATTGAAATCTTGCGACGCCTGCAAGGACCCCACTGCTCAAGAACACACCTGTATAGGTCTACCCCAAGTTTGCCAGTGAACATGTGAATCGTTTAGAGAAGGCGTGGGAGAAAGTGCTGTGGTCAGATCAAAGCTGAGGAAGATGGGTCATGGATGCATCATGAGAGTGACCAAAAACATACGGCCAAGACTACAAAGGAGCGCCTAAAGAAGAAGCACATTAAGAGTGGCCTGGTCAGTCTCCAGACCTCAGCCCTATTTATAAAGTCTGTGGAGGAGCTGGAGCTTGGAGTTGTCAAACAGCAGCCATGAGACCAAAAGGACTTAGAAAGTTTTTATAAAGAGGAGTGTGGCAAACTCCTGGTGTCCAACTGCAAGAAACATCGTACCACTGTGACCGCTGTGCTAGCCAACAAGGCATTCTCAGCCAAGTACTTCGTCATGTTTTACCAGGCAGCCGATATCACTCAGTGAGATGCAAATCAGATAAGACTTTTATGTAATGTTGTTTTTTTTCTGAATTTTTTCTTTCTCTAACTTACAAATTCAGCAGAGTCTTCCCCCCTACTGTAAATTCTGCAGCTGAGTGCAAACTGATGACTATCCACCACTTACTCATTCCCTGGGCATGACAAACTCCCATATTATCAAATTCCCAGGGTATTAATTAATGCCTTTTTGTCAAAGCTACCGCTCTGTCTCATTTAGACAGAAGAGTCGTTTGACAGCAGTGTGTGACGCTGGGTTATGGGGCCTTAAACTCATTATTTTTTCTATGTGTAGAGTTACTTTTTTGATGGTACATATTTTAACCCAAACCACAATCGTATCCTACACCTAATAAAGTAGAGTGCATAAACCTAACCAACAAGTGAGAGTGCAAGTACGTGGAAACAAACTCAATAATTTGACAATTTGATAATGCCAATGTTACACGTAAGTCTTCATTCAAACCCCATTATTCAATGCTTAAGAATGAGAATGTGTTAGTCTGTGAGATATATATTTTCCTTAACACAATGGCCATGACAAAGACTCACAATTAGAAGCATAGAAGAGGTGGAGTAAATCACAAGTCTGTGAACTAGAAGTCCATGGTTGTGTATAAAGGATATTTGATTTTTCCTTTTAACCCAAAACTTTAAAACTGCTCAGTCGGGCTTGAATATAAGCCTGAACTTTTTTATTTACATTTTTTTTCTCTCTCAGTGACAGCTGGTTATACATTTCCTCTTCTGGTGCGCTCTTCCAAACACCTTAAAAGCTGTTTGATTTTGGAGTGGTCAGACACGGCATCATACAGAGCAGTTTTTATCCTACTACCTATTATCCTAAAGCTTTAATAAAAGCTTTGGTTTAACATTTCAGCTACTCCACACCGTTGGAAATGCTTCATCTGTGAATACGTTCACACCTAATGAACATTGTAAAAAAGCTTTTTTTTTTAGGTGTGCTTAATATGTAACTGATGTATATGCATCATAAGATTTCTTGTGTCCTGTATGCCCAGACCTCTACCTCTATTACACGAGTAGGGACTGAACGCTTGATTCCCAGTATGTCTAAACCTCAGTGTGGTGTTGCAGTGGTTAGCGCCGAGTGTTCTTGGGACGAATCTGCTGGCTTGTGTGTTTCTGTGTAAGGTTAGCTTGTTCTCCATGTGCCTCCATGATTTTCTCCAACAGTCCACTTAGGATACTGTGATTATCAACAAAAATCCACAACGTAGGGTTTTGGTGGATTATTTTTACACTCAAATCCTTACAAATTATATATATTCTGTGAAGTAGCTGATCTCAAAATAAATGGCAACTTCTACATCACATTTATGTGTTTGTAAATTATGTATATAAGAATCTATATGTATAAGAAGAACTACAGACAGTAGTTGTCAGCCTGGGCCCTGATCTGGTATGGAAATATTATTCTTAATGATCCACATATTTGATTTGACACCAGAAGCCCTTCTTGATGCAGCTCTCTCCATGTATCCGGGCCTGGGACCATCACTAGGATTTCAGTGGCTTTTGCATTAATGAGCAGGTGAACAGGTATACCTTAAAAAGTTGCCTGTAAGTATATACTGTTGGTAATTGCAAGGACTTTTTAATTTTAATTTTTTGAAAGCTAAAAACAGGGTTGAAGTTAATGCCAATATTTTAATGCAATCTACATATAGGTGCACAGTGCAGCTAATTCACCCTTTATTAACACGTCATTCAAAAGTGTAAGGTGGAGCATTTTAGTATTTAGCAGTGACAAATGATGGCGCTCCAAAAGGTATTCCTACAAACCATTTGTGGTAAATCAGAATCAGATTAGAAACATTTGAAAATCTTTGCAAACCCAGTTTTATAAAATGTCTGTATAGGTGCGTGTGAAAAGCTCTGTAAGGTACCTTCAAGCGTATAAAAGACGCCATTCCCAAGGACAAAGAGTCCAAATAAACAATGCTTTACAGAGGGTATGTTGACTTTTCCACAACACGAGTGCTCAGCTTCCCCGCAGTGTCATTTTTCATTTTTCTTATCTTCTGCACCTTGAAGGCTGCCACAGAGGGGAAGTCTGCATAGCAGCGCTCCAGGAAGGCTTCACTGGTCTCCAGAGAAAAAGTCTTCGTTTAGTATTGAACAGTCCAGTAACCATGTCTTGGAGCTGTGTCTGAGGCCATTGCCTGCTCTCTGGAATTTCCAATTGTGAGTTTTTCAGTTGTGGAGAAACCCAGTATCTCTGTGGATATCAATACTTTTCTTCTAGACTGCGTCTGGGCTTTGAATGGCTCGCCTACAAATGTCATGAAATTGAAATTCTCCAGGAATCTGTTGACA
>VUQR01030920.1:15637-38466 GCA_015108515.1 Hemichromis elongatus
TTAAGGAAGTGGGAAAAAAAAAAAAAAAAACATGAAAAGAAAAAGATTTGTCAGGGCTGTTCACTGTTTTATGTAGCTGACACTGGGGAAATGGGGAACGACTTATTTGCTGTGGGGTGGGATTTTGCTTTTGCTGACGATTTTCACAGTTTGGGGTTCTTTGCATCTAAGTAAGCCTGAACCACTTGATAAAAGCAGAAAAAGCTTATGCTGCTGTTATCTGCAAAACAGGATTATATATAGAGAGAGAGATGTATATCTGGATATATAAGCAGCATTTTCTTATTTGCTGTTGTTAACTTATTGTCTAACATCACAGCATTATGTACTCCATATACCAACATGATTTTATCCTGTAAATGCTGTTTGTTTTTTGCTGTTTCTGTAAAAAATTGAGGTACAATACAGCTTTTATGTTTCAGCTTGGTCTGCTGAAAAGCCCCTCTGACTTTTTTGTATTTGAATGTTTCATCTCTGACCCTCTTTCAGACAGCAGAGGCTAAAGGACAGCAGAAAGAGGATCAAAGACATTTACCCTGAATTCACACTGAGTACACTCTTTCCAGCATGTAGGAAATCTATTTTTAACTCGTCTTTCATAAGAAAGGACACGCAAAGAGTGAAAGACATTGTCAGACCTTTTGAGAAACCTGCTTCTTTAAAGGCGACTTGGCGGCTTTGTTAGACTCGTCATATCCAATGACCTATTTGACATTTAGGTTTGAGAACTTTATTCCACATGATATTTGATGCACGTCTCTTTTTTTCTGCTTTTCTCCATGAGAGATTTTTTTCTTTTCTGAATGTTTTTAAAAAACAAAAAATATGCACATATATTTGCGTCAGTGCTGAATCACTGATTTGTCATTGAGCATTGAAAAGAGCAACATGAGCCACAGCTAAATTAACCAAGCACTCAGTGGCCCCAGGGCACATGTGTCAAGCTTGTCTTTAACTATGCACAAAACTTGACAATCCACGACCTTCATCCTGTTCTGAAAAATGTTACTATTCCCTCATTATGTCCATCAGAAACATCTCTTGACGGACTCCCTCGTGGTGTAAAACATTTGTGGCCAGATGCGCTTCGAACTTCCTCAGAAGTGGCAGTTTTGGTTACTAATATTTACAATAAATTTATATTCACTTTGTGCTGCCATTTTTAAAAGTAAACTAAATACTGTTTATTTTTAATGGATAGAATTATTATATAACATGAGAGTTGTTTCTTGTTTTAATGAACCCATATTATAAGGTGAGCTGAAGGAGACTATTGCCAAAGATCTGAGACAAAGTTAGCACCGAGCCAGTAGTTTTTAAAAAAAATGTTGTCACTGATGATTCACAATTGATTTGGTAAAGATTTCATGACAGTTGTCTTTCCCGATTCAACCCTCCCTATTTATCCGGGTTTAGGATCGGCGCTAGGCTTGTGCTTCTTTCATGGCTGGTTTAAGATGGTTGGAACGTGTACAGCGGAGGGATGGTGGGCATACTGGGGAAAAGACACTGAAAAGATGAAATGATGAAAAGAGAAAGATCACAGAGGAAGATTATGATATAGTGAGAGAGGACAGAGAGTTGGCATGATGGAGGGGGAGGCTATGGTAAGTTGAAGGCAGATGATCCACAGTGGAGACCCCTAAGGGGAATAGAAGAAACAGTGCCATGCAGTGACTTTAACAGAAAGGCAGACAGAGGAGATGAAACATACCTTTTCATGATGTTATGCTTCCTGTTTTTTATTCTTTTATACATGCTGCCAACCTCATGGACCTTAGTGCATTCTTAAAAGAATTGAAAAATATTATTACTTCTACTATTTAGCATTAGCTGAAAATGATGTCCTGGCAGGTTGTTTTCTTTAAGCATTCTTTAGGAAATAAAACCCTCACTATTGATTAAATTATATCATTAATACTGTGGCGGGCGTGGCCTGCGGTGCCGTGCAGGGAAGGCAGACGCACCTGCACGCCATCCGCAATCATGCCCGCCGCCTTAAGTATTTGCACAGTGTCCTGTGTTGGGGTTGTGTCAAGCTGGCAGCGGGAGAGCTGCAGTTCTGGTTGTTAACAGCAACCGTGTCTGAGTGTAAATAAAGTATGCTGAAAAGTTTAAATGTGTCACCGGGTCTGCCGTGGTCCGTTACAAATACATTTTAATCAAAGTATCAAAAGTAAATGTACTTATTCTGCAGAAAAAAGATTGCAGTAATTTAAAGAATTTAAATGATGTCTAATGTCTAGATTTCACTGGACAAGCACTCCCTGGCTTGCTTGCCCTGACAGAACGCCATTGGGTGGAAGCCAAAAGAGGTAAAAGACTATAAACACTGGAGTTGCATGCATCCAATGGATAGAAACACAACTCCTGATCAATGCTAATGTATATCCATATCTCTTGGAGGTATGTGTAGCTATAGTAGGCGTGTGTTTTCTATTTTTTTTTATATTACCATAACTTCCCATTTCCATAATGCAACTCTAAAAAGAATGATTTATCAGTTTTGACTGTGTGTTATTGTTGAAATTTTGTTGCTGTTCCAGAAGAAAGAACACATTACTCAGCAGATGAATGACATTTATAACTATAAATGCTAATAACTTAAAATCAAGCCTTTATTAAAAGACTACTAAATCTTTGTTCATATGAGAGCAGTAGGTTTTTGAAAGCTACCCAGAATTGTTGTTTATGCCACATTTATCTCTTTTTACAAACACATAAACCCTGTTTGCAAGCTTCAGGGGAAAAGGAGCTGAGCTGAGACATGTCTGTGATAATCTGTGGTGGTGGTGTACAAAGCCAAATTTATGAAACATGTTATTCAGTATGACTATAAACATCATGTGTTATAATGATGTTAATAGCCTTCTCGCACTGCCGCACTTACATTACTCACAGGAAACACAGGTTTTATTGGCTCCCAGAAAGTTTTGTTGTTTTCTTTGTTAAAATCATGAAGCAGTCACTGCTGCAGTGGATTTTGAATTGTCTCCACATACACTATGGGTGATAAAAACTAAGGAACAAGCACTGCTCTTTGACCACTGGTAGAAAAACCACTGGTAGAAGAACAGTAATAGTTTCCAAAGCTACTAGAACAGAGGCTAATCTGGCCATGACCCCATGACTTGACGTAGTGGCTGCAGCCAGATTGTCACGAAATTCATTTTTAGCCATTACAAAGCATCATTTACTTTATATTTATTGTTCAACCACTTGACAAGTCTTCTCTTGCTGGTTTGATGGCTTTGCAGAATCATAAACGTGGCAAGAGGAGGACAGTTAATGTTATATTTTATTCAAAGTGTCCCATTATGCCTCTAAATCCTGTTGATCCTCTAGCTCACTGGTAAATTGTGTATATTTTTGTGGATTCATACACAAAATCTATTGTGGTTAGGGTTTGCTTCAATGATGTTTTTTTTTTAAAGCTCCATGTAGGGCCCTGTAAAAAGGAATAAAACTCCAGTACTGTGGCTCCTCTGAAGATTGGGTCTGAAGTGAGTTCTTTTAAAATATCTTAGCAGCCACCCTCCTGAGTGACACATTTATGAGCATTGTTCACCCATAATCCAGGAACGCTGTTAAAAAATGCAGTACTAGGGACTGTTTATGATCACCCAGTTTACTGTATGACTGTATCTAGATACTGCTTCAGTTGCATTAGGTAGGAATTTTGTGTTTTGACATTTTTCTTTACAATAACCAGAGCAGGCGAGAATCACAAGTCTCTTGACATCAAGTAGACTCAGCGTCTGTCTTCAGTGAATACTTTTGTTTCAGTCTGGTCACATTTTTATTGGTTTATTTTGAAGAAGAAGCCACTTAAAATCCAACTTTTATTATATACATCTTAATATCTGTATTTCTTTTTCATTCGGTTGTAACAGTATCTTGTTGTGCCTGACATCATTTCAAATACTAAATTGGTAGATGCCATTAGGGTACGTTACGTAGGTCGTATTTCTTTCAGGAATTCATGTGATGTCTTGGCCTGCCGCAACTTTGACCCACCTTTGATAAGAGCAGAAATGGATGGATGGAGAGATGGTTGTTAAAACTGTCAAATCCCCACTTTCACCAGTTGTGGCAACACTTTACTCACTCGGGATATGGCTTTGGAATTGGAACAAAAACAACTTAAGCTTTTGGTGTGTGTAGAGGGAAAAGCTGTCAAAAAACACTTGCTATCATTTCGTGTAGACTGAACTCTTGCAGATGGCATGAAAAGCAGATTTTCTACAGAACAAGCACTATGAGAGACGTATATGACAAAATTTTGAATAAGCTGCCATTGCACGATGAAATGTGAAAGTGCTGAAAATAGTAGAATGAACTTTTATGTAGAAACTCAGTAGTGATTTAATGTAAAAAAAAAAAAAAATCTAATATTTTGCTTGATAACACAACACAACCTTGCTTCACCTTTTCACGCTAAGTTGATGCTCATCAGTTAGTCCTGACTCTTTCAGTCTTGTTTAGCCTGCAGTGTTAGATTGTGCAGCTAGAAATAAAAAGTGACCACACGTTAGAGCAGCCATCTCTGGCAGCCCTCTTCATATGCTGCTATATCTTAATTCTATGGATGATCCAAATATAAGCATCATACACATCTGACACACTGTGTGTCACATTTATGCTGATTTATGCTTATGCAATAATTGCTTTAGAAAACACTAGGTTAGGAGTAAGGTTAGGGTTAGGGCTGGAATGCATGGCTGGAACAGGACCGTCATTCTCCTGGTTTTCCACAGGAATGCTGCGGGACGTGACATATCGTCAGGATGTTACGCCTCGGGAGTGATGACAGACTGCACCTGCACAATGATGGTACCAAGGTAGGTATCCCCCACAGACTTTGTTTCTCCTGCGTCAGCAGCACGCGCAGGGCTGTCCACATCAAGGACAAACAGTATCACACAGTTGTTTATGTTTTATGTTAAGACATTTGACATCTTTTGGAAACTATATTGATAGCAATGCTGAATATTCTTACACAGTTAAAAAAAAAAACAACTACACGTAAAATAATTACAACATAAAGATGGTTTGTTTTTCTCTTATTTAAAAGAGGTAGTAGTTTATTTTATTACTACCTGCAATTTATTGCACTTTTATTAATTTATTCTTTAAAAACAAGAAGGGGGCAGGGGGCTTGCAAAAAAAATTGGGGGAGCACTGGTTTAGTCTGACATCAGCTCTGCTCTTCAGACTTGGCAGAATTGAGAGAGGAGACCTCACAATATTCCTGAACAATAATACGATGCAGCTTGCAGGAAGCAGCATTTATAAGTGTAAGTAAATGAAAGGCATTTTCCATTCCCCTTTTCTAAAGAGTAACTGTCAGTGATGACAGACTTCCTAATTTGCAGTGAGTATCTTCTGAATCAAGGTGCAGCAGCATTACAGTAGTACTAGGACAATGGTAGTGGCACAGCACGAGACAAATGTAAGTAGCCGAGTAAGTATTTTCCCTAGAAATTCGAAAGTTCAAAACAACTGCTTAACACTTTAACAATGATATTTTAACAACTACAGTAACGAAACCCTTTCACGTAGAGTGTTCACTACGATGGAATGTGTTGGTGGTATACTTATACATAAACCACTACATTGGACACTGATGTGTCACTCCACCCACTGGTCAGCCAGTTGTTCATCTACGTGGACATGTAAAAACCTCTTTGAAATAGTACATGTTTAAAAAATGAAGCTCAAAATTTTTTTAATGCCTAAATATGAATAAAAATACTTAAAACAATATCCTGATTGAGGTTTTCATAATTCATGGATGAAGGGGTTAACTATCTAAGTCTGCAGAAGCTGCACAATATTTATCCACAGTCTCCCATACAGCTACTAGCAACACAGAACAAGACATTGCCAACCACTCTAGCAACTGGTGGTTGGCAACTAGAGTCTGACTGAGGCAGTAGAGTTAGAGTTGGCTTATTTTTTCGTGGTATTGAGTTGCTTATTCAATAGCAGTCTATTATAAGAGTATGCTTTAAGTTAATACCTGCAAATCTGGCAGGTTTTCTCTGGAGTCGAGTCATCAAGATGCCAAAACTTCTGAATGAATTTACAACAGCAGATTTTACATGTCAGCAGTGAGCTGGCTGCTAGCTTAACCGAGGAAGAGAGGCCATCAGCACACATGTAATGAGCAAACAACCAACAGATGAAGCAGAGCTGCACAGACGCCCACATAAACAACACATTGACTCAACTACACGAGTTAGAACAGGTTATCTATTGATGTGTGTGTGTGTGTGTGTGTGTGTACTTTTTGCTCTGAGGTTATAGTTAAACCTTCATGCTCCGAGACTTCCAACCATCTGTTTCTTCTGACCTCGGCATGTTTGTAGCTCTGATCACTTTTAAGACAGTGTGCAGTGGGAGAGTTCGAAACTGCAAACAACAGCAAATTTCCTGTGCAACTTTCTACACTGACTGAAAGAAAACCAAAATTTTTTTCTGGAACTTCGATTTGATGGATAAGATGCCCATTCGAATGGTCCATTTGATGCTTAGGGTATTTATAAAATGAAAGTTTTCCCTGCCTATTAATACTATCTTGCCCTTGTATGAGTAAGTACCAGCCGGGGTTTGTTTAAAATCTCTATGGTCTTCCTTCTGCTAATGTTTAGTAATAGTTTCCAATAAGGACATGCTGTTACCCGTTTTCAGTAATAAGGCTAATGAGCAGAGCTGTAGTAACTACAGAGGGTTAAAGCTGAAAAGGCTGATGATCCGTGAGCAACAGTATGGCTTCATGTTGAGAAAAGCACTACAGTGCAATGATCTTCTCTATACTGGAGAAATACAGAGAAGGTCAGAAGTTGCAGTGTTTCTTTATGAATCTATAGAAAGCATATGATAGGGTGTCAAGAGAGGAACTGTGGTGGTGCAGGAGGAAGTCAGGAGTGGCAGAGAAGTATATGAGTATTGTGTAGGGCGTGTATGAGGGTTATTTTACAAGGTTTACAAGGTGATAGTGAGACCTGCTATGATCTATGGTTTGATGATGGTGGCCAAAAAAAGGAGTCTGAGCTGGAGGAGCCAAAATTTTCAGAAGGGACAGGATTTGAAGTGATTACATCAGAGGGACAGCTCAGACTGAGTGTTTTGGAGACAGAGTAACAGAGACCAGGATGGCTTGGAATGGAGATGGTTTGGACATGTGCATTGGAGGGATAGTGGATCTGCCAGACAGGAACTAAAGAGGAAGACCGGAACGCAGATTCATGGATGTGGTGAAGCGGGACGTGCAGAGGGTTCAGGTGATAGAAGAGGATGCTAGGAAAAGGGTGAGATGGGGGCAGATTATCCACGGTGGCAACAGCAGGCAAAAGAAGAGGAAGAACACCACCATCCAAGTCAAGTAGCTTTACTGTCATTCTAAACATGTGGTACAGTAAACAGTGAACAAGACCATGGTGCTACATATGACATATAAGAGACAATACACACAGGACTACATAAAGTCAAATGTGCAAAAATTGTGCAAATTGAAAATTGCAAAAAAAAAACAAAACAGTGCAAAGAGAGAGAACAGAACGATACAGACACAAGGCAGTGCAATAGAAATGTGCAAAAGACTGAGCACTGTGCAAAAAGTAACATGGTGTATGAAGCTGTGCTTGTGTGTGTGTATGTGTGAGATTGCACAGACATACATACGACTTTTATTTAAATCTTTACACTTTGGGATTATACTATGACAGAACAACAGGCTCCACTCAAAAACAAAAACCCTTCATATTTGTTTGTAAGAAGAAAGCAGTCTCATCTTCTCCACGGTCCTCTGTGCTCCACTTTGCATATTACATAGCAGTCGATTGACTCCCATCTTTGCAGTGCAATGACAAATGCCGTCATTTGAAGATATCGAAGTTAGTCGTGAAGCCGTGTGATAAAAGACTGAACTAAGCACTAAGTGGTGAGCTTTCCAGTAAACAATTTTAAAGCATCATTAGCACCCTCATTACACAACACATAGCATGCTTAAGCCACAGCTCCATCTAGTTTAATAAGTATGATTGAACTCATTACGCATATACGCTACTTGCAAGTGATAACTAAAAATCTACTGCATGTGACATTAACTTGAACAAATATCTTCCCTTATAAAATGTGTGTCTGTGTCTGTGTGGCGGTTCTAAGTGACACTTATCACGGCCAAACAACGCTGCGGTCTTCTATTTTGATGCACGTCATCCATCAGAGAGCACAACGGTCTTCATTTATAGGGCTGCAAGAAGCCAAGCCAAGGTGAGTCCTCACAGTCTGCGACAGTCCGACCCTCATCGATGATTTGTGGCCCGCTGCACAGGCGCCACTGCCCCCCCTCGCCCCTCCTCGCCTGCGTGCTTTGTTCCGAGGCCTTGGGTTGGCGTGCGGTGGCTTGAGGACCCTACGAGGTGATGACAGCAGGAGCGCCGGGCCACTTGGCCATGACGGGGATTAATGAGACACACGTGGAAAATGAGATCACAAAAAATGCGGCAGGGAAAGCGCGCTGTCACGGCCTCGTTTCCAGCGAGCAGAGCTGGGGGAGCACACCTGTACCCGAAAGCCAGCTGACGTACACAACACAGGCGTGGATGGAGACGTGGCAGCTGTGCAGTCTCATTTGTGGCGTCTGGGACTCCCACTACTCCCAGTAAGAAAAGACATCTTGCCAAGCTGTTGCTTTATCTCCTGTGGGCTTTTGCTCAAAAGACAATTTCCAAGAAATAAATGATATCATCCAGATTTGTAGCCAGATAATCACACGCGTGTTTAAAACCGACTGCCTTAATACGAACACCTGCAAAAGAAAAATCTATGCTTTAATTTGGTTGTACAGTAATACCGTGCATCTCTGTACACAGAGACACAATAAATGATGAATGACTGTGTGCAGAGACAATGGCCATGACCTTTACGTATTACATCATCAGCGCATTAATAATGCATTCTCCAGCACTTTGCTTGGTGCCATTACTATGTTTCATATTGTGAATCAAAAAAACAACAACAGTGCATTCGGCTGCTCCTGCTTGCCAGCTTTGTCTGTCAACCAGACCTTAAGGGCCTGTTTAAAAATTAATGTGTAGTGCTTACACTGTAAATAACTGCTGGTAATGCACCGTGGGTTATTTGAAATGTAAAACCTACTGTCATGCTTTGATTATCTATGTATCTGCCCAGAGCAGGGAAGCAGTGTTCCATGCAGCCTGGCTGCTGGCTTACTTATTAAGGCTTCCTGTCACTTGTGAGCATGTTGAACAGCTCCCTTGAGTTGAGAAGCGATGGGGTTACTGCAACAGCATTTTCAGGGACGCTTCGTGTATATACATATTGCAATGTAATTCTGAAGAGGTCATTATTTTTTCTCAGACTCTGGGGATTTGCTCCAAGCACTGCTGCATATCACCATCACTGGAATCTTATTCTTTAATTTCACAGGAAAATATCACGACTACTTGTTGCTGTCACTCATTCTCCTTGTGCTCCTAATCCTGAAAGAAGCTTTTCCAGACGCATTCTCAGCAAAGAACTTCACGCAGAGGGCAGACAAATAGCTTGTGGACTCTGCCATCAATCAGTGTGTCAGCCCTCATTAGTTTTCTTCTGGGTGTACCCTTAAACAAGCCCAACCTTGTGTCTTTGTAATTGTGTGTCTAGTTACTGATAGCAGCCTCCTGCCCAGTGAATAATTAATTTGGGTAAATTGTGCTGCTGCTATAATTTAGACTCCTTCTTTAGTAGCCTCATGGTCACCCTTACTCTCTCTCAGACTGGGAGTCTATTTTCTGCCCTCTATCAATTTTTCATGTTGCAGCTATTTTTCCTCAGGGGGACGGATGTCATCTTTACAGTGGACTCTGAGTTTTTACCTATCCCTGTGGCATTCCTCTGACACTTCCTGCACACCGAGGGAGACGACATGGTTGTACTTATTGTTACTTAAAAACACGTCCTACTTCTGTCTGATAAAGCCCCGTTGCTTTCAACAACCAGACTGCTTTGAGTTCACAAAAATATTTCAGCCATGCTGAGTTTCTTTGAAACATCCACAGTGAATAATCATCATCGCTTTTTAATCTAAGTTCAGTTCAGTTGCTACATTTCACCAGCGGCCACAATTGACCCGACACGGAGCCACATGAATGAGTGTCGGTGGCATCTGATTATCAGCTTGCCTGATGAATCTGGGCTCTGCCTCCCGCCCATATGCAGTTGAGAAAAAATGAGTGAGGCTTGCTCCAGATGGTCTTGCCCTTTAGAAGTCTCTCTCGTCCCTGTAATGGAGCGAGTTGGCTCTTACTCCCTACACTGAGCGCTGGGATTGGTCCAGGCGGCTGCTGTTAATGAGCCTCGGTGTTCCCTACTCTGTCATGCTGGGGCTTTCTGGCTTGCCGTATACCTCGCTTCTGTTTTATCTGCCCGTGTTTCTGCGTGGGATCAGAGGGGAAATTGGGAAGCAGGTTGGCCCTGTGAAGGCAGCAGCAGCCTCAGTCTGTCCATGCGTGCTGTAGAAAAAGCTGACATGCTAACCCAGTTATGTCTATACTCAGCACGATTTTCATTAGACAGATTGAACAAAGTCTGAAAACTGCTACTTTTGATTTCTTCTAACCAAGGTCACTTAACGGTGATGGAGCTTCCTTTCCGTCTATCACGCAGTATAATTTTCTTCCTCTTGTTCGTCGTTTTTTCCCTTTATTTGATTAATTTATTTTTTTTATTATGTTGGCATGATACTGATTCATCTTCCATCAACTTTTGGCAGTATTATTGGAACCATGGCTTGTTTTCTTTCGTTTATCTCACAAATATTTTGAAGAATGTTCATCCATCTGTTTTATTGGCCTCAACTGCTGATCCTATGCACTTTAAACTTAGGGGCTGTATTTCTGGGGCCTCGGGGTGAGCACGGTGCCGAGTCTAGTGTCATCACTCAGATTGTCTAAAACTCTCAGTTTTTATGTCTTTGTCTACCCTTATCGTTGTTTTTCACTTGCTGTTTAAATGTGAAAAACAAAACCTTTTTTTGTCCACTCGAGAACAGTGGAGTATGAAGAAAGAACATTTTACATATTGTGAACTTTTTGGTTTAGCAAACATTTGTTTTCTAACAGATATGACAAAAAATTTGCATTTAGTCAGTCATATAAACTGCTGAGCAAATTATATATTACACAGTGATGCCATTCTACTATTTGTTTGGTATTTTTGCTGGGCATGTGGTAAACAGCGGTTTTATCAGAAGTTTTCCAGCAATCACTTGCAGTAAGGCTGAGCCAAAGGACTAAAATTAAGCACCACAAAAGCAAACCAATGAGAAAAAAGACACTAAATGCTCTGCAGAGCTTAGGGAAACCAAACAACGGATCGTCTGCTGCGGGTTCATCAGTGTAAGAGACCGCTTTCACATTACACAGTCATGGCATGCATTCTTGGTGATAAATAATAAAATAAATCAAATTATTGATCAGTGCTGCCTTATTGTTCACAGTGCTAAAACAATTAAAAACTAAACCGTAGCACTAACGACTCAGTTGCTGTTCATCACGAGCTGTTGCCTTGCTGGAGGGATGAATGTTTAAACTTTACGGACACAAGTCTTTCCCCCTTAAGCTACGTGTTACAAGCTGTTTTTTACATATATACAGCAAAGATGCTGAACAGGCTTGCGCCACTTTTGGAAGAGAGCTGGACCTCACAGTGCAGCACACAGATGACTTGACATGCACTCCTCTCTCCAGGCTACTCTACTGGAGACCTAGTGGGAACATTCGTTTGAATGTGTAACAATTTCCATGTTTTCCATGGTCATAAATTCTTTTGTCATGTGTGCAATGGTAGGGTTTCCTTGTCTTTGCACAAATAGAGCCTTCTTAGAAAGGCTCGGCAAGAGAGTATGTGCTAAATTCAGTGTGCTTTTGTCAGACAAAGATGCCAAAATAGACGTTGGAAACTAAATTGCCCAATATGCCATGGGACCTATTAACATAGTTATTATCATTACAAAGAAAATTTGCATAGAAATAAATTCATCACAGGCTTAAAAGTGCTCTTAACAGCACTTGGGAATGACTGCTAAGGATACCCTCAAGTGCAAACCAAAAGAGAATATTGCTGACAAGCAGCAGCCCTCTCACTGAAAATTAAATCCATCGGGGTAACTGTTTTGTTTTTTTTTCAGATTTTGAACGACACATCATGCTGTCAACTCCATTCAAAGTCACTTAAAATTGTTTCATTGCTCACTGAGCTGTTTTTTCTTTCCCTGTGGTAGATTGTCTAAAGGCCTGATCACAAGTAAACAGGCACCTGTGTAGGAAATCATGAGAGGAAATCAGTCCAAGGATCTGCTGCAGTACTTCAGGAGGAACACATAGAGGAAATCTCCCTCTCCCAGTGTGCTTTTTTTTTTTCGATGCCCAGAGATGCCTCACTGATGCTCCAGGGGTGGCAAGTCAGACAAGATACTGTCACACGGATAGCTTTTCTGGAGGAGGAAAAAAGGAAGATGCATTATCCATCACCTTTGGATCTGGAACAGAACATACTGCACACTCCCACAAGGATGGGGACTGCATATTGCATCCCACTTGACACTGCCTCCTGTGGCTGGATTCACACAAAACAAGACGTGAATATAAATGTTCAGTACACTCATTGCATAAGGAAAGTTTATAGATCCGTCCTCTTCTCCACTTTTTTATATTTCGGGTCATCTTGAAATGGATTAAATATTTTTACCCATCATTGTAAACACAATCCTTCACTGTCACAAGTCTAACACAAGTGTTGGGGGTCTTTATTAACTGTGTTTTCCAAGACTGTAGCAGCGCATATATCGGATGCCAGTCAGATCTATATGGTGGAATAGCCAGACCAAAGCTATTCCTCAGTGCTAAAAGGAACCTGAATGACCCAGATCATGAGAACCAAAACGCTGTGCTGAGGTAAAACAAAGACTGAACCTGTTTAGCCAATGATGTGAAAAGGAAACCAGCAACTGACCAGTAAATGTTTTGATTTCTGTTTCATGGTTGAAGATTGTCCAAATGACGGTTGCACCATTTGCCCTTATCTGCCTGTTTGTTGGATCTACTTTACAAACATTAGCTGGGCTAATAGCAGCGTCTGTTTATCTGAGCTGTTTGTTGTCAAACCAGCATTCTATCCAGTGGAGGCAACCGAATGTGACACACCACACAAATGGTTATTGTCACTGTGAAAGATCTGACTGTGTTATATGGTGTATAAGGGCTCCATCCATCCATCCACTTTCTTAACTGCTTTTCCAATTCAGAGTTGAGGGGAAGCCTATCCCAGGTGTTGCTGTAGCCTGATACACCATCGTCTCATTTATGCCATTCGTTGAGCCAAGTTGAGCTTAAGTAATTCTGCTATGAACAGCAGAAGGTAAGAAAAGAAAGACGTGCCAGGCTCGTAGGTTTATTTCTAGCCATTGTAGCTGTCATTGTTGCCAAAGACACAATCTGTGGACATTGTGTGTTTCTCTGTTTTCCTTGAACATGTGATCAGGGGACAGCGCGAACGCTTTACATAACCGATTCTGGTTTAACCTACTATAGAGAGAAGGGCTTGAAGCCTTATGCAAATTTTTTTATTAATTACTAAATGCCCCCAAAAACTGTTTTTGCTTGTTATTGTCTGTGAGAGTGATAAGAAAAGTGAAACGACGGCATTGAAACGGAACAAACTGCAGAAAACCTGCATGAAAACTTCCTGAATGGACTGCACTGCACATGCTTTATATAAGTGTAAAACTAGAAAACGAGTATCAAGTACAAGTATTTCTAGTCTGCACTTTCTTTTGCAGAATCAGCCCTCAAAACTACAACCGGTAATGAAAGCTTTTTTCTAAACAGTTTGAACAGTCACAAATTATTTTTCCATTTGGCCGCACTGGAGGTGAATTATTTATGTTTCTGCTGCTTCTATTAACCTTCGAAATTCTTTACTCCCATAATGCTCACAATTTTCTCTAGTTAAGATGTTTCCCAGTAGTCTCGCAGGTCTGCCTGAACAGATTAAATATTTTGTTGAATTTGTGACTCATTTGAACGTTTACTGTCACTGAGCTGACCGCTTCTTTTCAGTCACCCTGTCTCATCTGTGGTCAGATGAATGTGGGTCAAAAACTCCCATCACACATTAAGACCTCTCTCCCAGAAGAGACAATTAGAGTGAGAAACCTGTGTTGGCTCAGTAAGCAAATAAAATTTCAGAGATGTAATAAGACAGAAGTGTGACTTGAGGCAATAGCAGGAGCCACTTCTGACACCTTACCAAGCGGTTTCCTGATTAAAGCTGCAGCAGAAATAATAATATGACAAATGGCGGCAGGTTTTCATACGATCGGAGGCATTAAGTTCTTCTGCGCAGCTGTTTATAGAAAAGGCACTTGTGTAATAGTGTTTAAATGCAACGTCTTTTTTTATATTTTGAAGCTGGGCACAGCTTGAAGTTTGAGTGCAGCATTCGAAGGCTCTTTCTCCCCAGTGTTCATCTGCCAGGAAAAGAAAGGCTCTCCTCTGGTCCCCTGTGAAGCAATTTGTTGAGACAGCACACATACATTACACATCCAGGGTTCGGTGTCACTTATTATAGACAGGTCAGATCCTGATTGAAAGGTCGGGATATAAAAAGCAGCTCTGATTTGTCTCTTCCGTCTGAAATCCTGCTCACACACTGAGGAGGAGGAAGTGCTATGAATCATTATTAACAGCTGCAGCACGGAGGACTCTGAGGATGTGTGCGCCACGACGGTGGCTTCACAACAGCAACGCTGTAGTAGTAGGTCATCCACAAACTAAAACCGGGAAAAGTCCTATAGGCAAATGCCAGTTTGAGATTTAGGGGGTTGGTGATTTACAGTCCAGCACAGTCAGCTGACGGTGTTTCTTCCAGCGATAGGACATTTTAAATGAATCACAATGCTACGTTTATCATTAAGCAGCAAAAGTTAATTCCTTGCTACATTGTTTTCAGTTCCTTTGTCTTATTTTTTTACATGCAAAAAAATGGAAATCACAACATATATAACTGTCCATCCGCCTTACAGTTTGGAGTCAGTTGCTGAGATGCATCTCTTCTTCTACTGTATTGAATCAGCAGCCTCGTTTTTGGTATTCTAATGACAGCAGTGCCAACAACAACCACCAAGGAATACTCTAAACTGGCTGAAAAGTAACCTTATAGTGAACTTCATCAGTTATAAGCTTGATGAGTAATCCTCCTCTTGAGCTTGACTTTTATTACGGCCATGTTACATTGGGTTTTTAGACCTGTGGTGACAAATAATTTGCATTACTTTTGATGTGGTCGACTCGTAGTTTCAGTTGGAAAATTCGTTATTTGTAAGTTTTTTAAAACTATGTGGCTTTAATTTATAGTTAGAAAAAACTTTGATTAAAAGTGCTGAAAAACCATAGAAGAAACACTTTGTAGTAAAACAGTTTAGCATTTGCAGCAGTTTAGAGGACTGGATGAATAGTAACCCTAAATATGTTTAAAATGTGTTTTCTGAATAGCCGAAGCTTTAGATCTCATCATTTTGTCTTTAGACTTTGTTGTGAACATATGTTATTTTAAGACCAATCATTCATGTCTCCTGACCAGTTCAAGGTTGTTCAAGGTTAGTGTTAGAATAATAATAAAATAGAGTTCTAGAAGCTGTGCATTGTATGGGGACCCCAATTCTGTTTTTGCCACCTTCATAATTAAAAACCCATAAATTATAGTTGCAAATCTACCCTGAAGTGTCCACATTGAGGGTGGCAGGTGAATCTGCGCTGCACAGATTCTGCTTTCAGCACACAGTAATCAAATCAAGTGCATGTTACACACTAGCATGCTTCTTTTGAATTAAACTGTGTGGGGGAAAAAAACGTGGTTCTAACATTAAAGGGGGTGAGAGCACAGGTCCGTGTCCTTCATGTTTTCAGTTTAACCCTTGTTGAATGAATGTGATTATGCAAATGACGATAGGACATCAAAAGACAGCTGTCTCGTTTTGTCTTCGTAGACAGTCGATGAGACGCAGTTGGAAATCAGGACGTCTTCAGGACAGCAGCCGGCCTACAAGCTAGGTCTTTGTTTGGAATAGAAGAAGTCTCCAATTGTGCTCAAAGAAAAACTGACTGACTTTTTTTTCGCTCTTACACACACATACAGTTCGGACTGCATCTACACTTACATGCAAACATTCTTGAAATGTGTTGGTCTGCATCAGATGCGAGAGCAGGCAGCACTTGAGTCTCGGGAGCTTTCCCTGTTTTGCTCAGTGATAAAACATATTTGGTGTGACTGTAAGGAGGAGCGAATTCTTCAGAGTCTGTTTGCTGCGTTCGATTGATGGATGGTAACAGCTACGTTTGAGATGATGCAGCAGCATATAGAGACAATGAGACAATGAGCCATCCTCCAAAAGAGCTGCAGGTGCAGTTTGTTATGTGTAGGAACTTAATCAGTCTAACTAGACAACAACCCTGTCGGCTAAAATTGCATGTATACTGATAAATGGTTTTTCCCTATAGAATTTGAAGCCAGCATAACAGTTACTTTGCTCCCTGCTTCAGAACATGAAACAGGGATTTGGTACCGTGTTTGTTTAGTTTAGTTAGGTTTACAGGCTTCAAGGATTTGCAGTGTTTACTCCTTTTACATAACAGTGAAAACAAATTACATTTCTTTTATCTACTGTTTAAAATATATCTGCTCGGTAAAGCACTTGACTGGTTATTTCCTTTAAGATGGAGCGCATACTATAATACAGACAAAAGTATTACATTTTGCAAAAGGTTGTAACATTAGCACCTTATCAGAGGCAGGGCAGATGGGAAGAATGAGTCAGCTGGCAGCGTTCTAGACAACACAATCATCAAAATATCTCAACTTACAAATATCTTGCCCTGCTCTTTGGCTTTTTGAACTAGCCACCAAACAAACTTTCACTGGTGGTGGGGCACTGGAGGCTCAACTTATAATTAGCTTCCCAGTGCCTCAGTTTAAACAACATGTTAATAACACCTTGCCCTTGCTTTCAGCAGAATCGGTCTAGAAAAATGGATAAAAGAAAAAAAAAAAGTCCAATAGCATATGAGCCCCATCCAAAGTAAAGCTATTTGCTGATCACACATTGCTTTGTACAGCAAAGGCAAACAGACATTATTAAATATTTTTTAAATATCTCAGCGTTACCATAGGCTAATTTTCATCTGTAGTCTATGGAGAGATTCTGAACACAACCTAAAAACAAAAATAAATCACAATCTCCACATTAGAAAGACGACTGACAAAACTGTTTATATGTAATCTCTTCTGGCAATTTCATATTTATTTGCTCTAGCAGCAATAAACTGACTAAATGGTGGAGGAGGCATATTATGAAAAATCTTATAAGTAAGAAAGATAAGACCTTTTATCAAAGCATTTTCACAATTCTGTTGCCATACAGAGACTATAATGGTTACATCGATAGCTAGACAAGACGTTCTTGTCCCAAAACGTAACATACTGACGCGTTCGTAAATCTACACATCTACATTTATTTTACTTTCTCGTCATCAGTCGCTTCGGAGAACACTATCTAGTACGATTATGGTTGTGTTAAGGTCAGGGTTCAGGCTGGAATACACAGCTGATACGTGTGTTACCACTGGGAGAGTTATTCTATTGAAGTCCATCGATCATCCGGCGCATACCATAGGGACATTGGAAGGTTACCTTTCGTGTTACTATGAGACGCCTCAGGATGTGACAAATCCTCCGTACGTTACTCATTGGGAATGAGAACTGTCTGAGATAGATAGTTATATATTGATAGGTACATATAGATATGGATATAATTATATAGGGTAATATAGGTTTTTTTGTTTAATTTGAGACTTAGATGAGGATTTTAAATTAAAGTTTTCAGGTAAATGTGCTCATTGAAAACCTGCAGTTTTTCTGCAGGAATGTAAATGTTAGGTGAACTGTCTGCTTTGGTCCAAAAAGTTCATGGTGATTTAGATACATTAAACTGACAATATGAATGACACAACCATGTGGTAATATTGATTTATAAGTCAGAATTTCACTATTACCGTACACATATACAGCAGTATTATCAGCATACATTTAAATATTTGCTTCAAAATATACTTTTTTAAAAATTATTAACTTACAAAGAAAAGTATTTGAATTAGATTTCAAATGAATCCACAAAAAATACCAAAGAAAGCAGTTTGGTATACATAAACTCTGCAATAAAAGGTGATTCCTAAAGGTGCATGCCTCAAAAAAAATACCTGCACCAGTTTTCCTTAAGAAATAGGAGGGGGGGGTGGATCCAACAAACGCTGATACACAACATAAAAAATGCATTTGTCCCTACAGTTCAATCTGTTGTTTGCTGAAGCCCCATCAGAAATGGTCTCAGTAGGAAGGTGGCTGTCAGAAAGGTGTGAGGTATGCCAAATTACAACAGCCCTGGTGTGAAAATTAGTAGCATCTGTCCGTATGGAGTCAGGAGAGTACAGTTATCTGTAAAACATAGTGGAATCTTGTGTAAAGAATTGAAGGAAAGATCAAAACTTTTGCACATGTCAGATTTATTGATGTTTATGGTCTCTGGTTGTTTCACTTTGTGTATGTAAGCTCCTTTATGGTGATTAGGCGTCTCCAAATGACTCCCTTTCAAAAAAAAAGTTCAGCTTCTCCCATGGAATAATTTTAGTGTAGTTTGTAAGTGTACTTTCCCAAGTAAATGTATCCTGTTATGATTTCATAAGCTTAAACAACTCCTTCTCCTTCTAAAGGAATTTTATTATTAAGTACATTTTAGAAGTATGTTAATTCAGTCAGATTTCTGGTGTCACTCCATATCCACCTTCCTAACAATGATGCGCATACTTCCTATCCTAACATATAAACTGTCAGCAGATAACAATCAAAACTACGGAAAACTACAAAATTACCAAAAAAAGAAAACATGATTTTTTACTTGGTGCATAAATGGAGTGTCAAAGTAGGTGAAACATGCATAATGTTTTTTTAAGCTTACCTCAAATTAAAACAAAAGAGAGTACAAACATCTCCAAAGGTAATTAAATTTATGTTCAACCTCACAGATTATTATATTTCGTTTATTTAATCCATAAAAGTGATGGTTTCAGAGACATTATATGCTACACTGTTTCTTGGCAGGGAGCTGTAGCTCACTGAAATCTTTGCTGGTTGCCTAGCAACCTCACTGTGACTACAAGGTCCCACTTAAGGCCAAACAGTAGTACCCTAAAATTGGTGACTTTGTTGGTACCAGGCAGACGATGGTGCTTGAAGACAGATAAACCCAAACTCATATTGGCTTTTATCTTTATGTATCTTTTCTTGCTTTATTAAAGTCTAAAAGCAGACATTTTCGCGCACTAATACCACTTTCCAAATCCAAATTCTCTTGCAAGGCACAGTTTGTTTTTTCACCTGATGAATCTAAAACAAAGAAAATTCGAACTAAGGAGAATCTGCAGTATTGGGAGCTCTTCTTTTGCTACCAAGGGAATCAAAATCGGTTTCATCAGAAAACCGCACCTGATGAGCACAGACAAACTCGGGGTAAAAAGTCACAACCGTGTGTCACCATGATGACGGGAGCCTTCTAATATTACTGAGTTCTGCTACACTTGTTCAATATCAGGAAGTTCATAATGTAACGCTTGCGTCCCATCGGATTAAGCAGTAATTACATGAAATGAATACTTTAATTATGTAGACACTTCTGATAAGTGCATATTTGCCCTTGGTGTAGTTTGTATTCCTGGATCCTGAGCACATTCTCCACAGATCATGAAACTGAAATCTACCCTAACCACTTCCTTTCTATTTTGGGGGGAGAGGGGTGGAATTTCACAAGGGAGTTGATTATACTGATAATGATGTGCATACTGCAGGCGGACATTCCTGTGGGAATTTTCCTTACACGAATGGCCCCTGAAGTTATTGTCTGTAATGATAATGACTTCTTTCTCTTTCTGCTTCTTTACTGGCCCAGGTGCTCAGAATGAGGCCACAAAGCGAGTAGACTCCTCTGTAGCGGACAAGACAAAGCTCTCGCAAAAATGTGTCATATCTCATGGTTTTATCACTATTTTATTCTTTAGTCTAACAGGCTGTTACTAACTTGACCTTTCTATGTTTTAGCCTCATTTTGGCTTAACCAGCATTCAGCATAGGAAACCCTTAGAAACAATATTGAGACTATAGAGGTTTCTTGTAATGCCTTAGCTCAGCCATTGTTGCTTTTTACCATTCAAAACTCATAACCCAAAGGTTTTAAGGGCATCTTTTTCTTTTTTAGCTCTTACACATTTTTTAATTATCGTGAACACTTTTAATTTTCTTTTTTTTTTTTTTATCTTTGTTTCTAAGTCAAGTTGCTTTTTGTCACAAAGTGTTTTCTTGACCAGAACTTAATTAAAGATAGGTGAACCTCAAAGTCCCTACTATCCTTAAATAGAGGCGAAGTACAAATAATTTAATTGAATTTGTGCAGAGGGCAGAAAACTCTCAAGTTGGTGAGACCAGTGGATGAAGCGTGGAGGACCTTATTTTAATTTGTATTAGAAGGACACAGAGGGAAACAACAGATGGATTTTAGGCTGAATCTTTTTTCAGTAGTAATTCATTTATTCTTGTGTTTTGATTTTGTGTTAGATAGACACAAAATTTCAGTATCACATATTGCAAATTTTCTTACCAGCAATGGAATATTGTAGAATTGTGTTTTCTTTTTAAGCTATGCACCATTTTTTACACTGTGGTGTTATAGTAGCTTAGAGCAGCGGTCCCCAACATTTTTTGCGCCACGGACCGACAATATTTTTACAGGCCGGCCTTTAAGATGTTGCGGATAAATACAACAAAATAAAACCAGTACTGGTACCAAAAAAAAAGAGAAAATGCATTCATAACATATGGGAAAAGACGTGGAAACTGAGTTAATGATAAAAACAATAAATATTAACAATAAAAACTTACAAAAACCCTGAAAACCATAAATTTCACACTTGAACCTCAACTCTTGTGGCCCAGTACCAAACAACTGATGGACTGGTTCTGGTTGCGGTTTATGCTGGAAAGAGATAGATTATGTAGGGGTGGTTCGTTTGAAGATGCTACTACATCCTCCACAAATGGAGGTTAAAGAATTCGGAGAGCATATTCTGTGATCTGAAGAGTCAAAAACTAAACCAAGCACTATGTCCATCAAAACACCAGACATATCTGCTTATACCTGCACCAGGACAGTCCTGGCAAAGCTGTGGCAAAGCTGTTAATGTCCCCATTGCCCTTCAGATGCTGGTTCTCTTTTCTCTCTGTCTTTCTTCTCCTTTTTCGTCTACCTCTCCTTTTATTGCATGGGTCTGTATGAGCACAGTGACTCTGCTTAAGTCCCCTCAGATGTGGGCATGGACATTTAAACTGCAGCTGATGCATCTGTCTCTCATTACCCTTATCTGCAGTATTTAAACGCACCTCTGCTTGTCATTTAGCACCAGATTGCTGTACTACACTGTTGGGAGTGTCGCTCAGACCAACTTATTTGTGTTTTGATTACTTAACTGCTAAAATCTCGACTTTACTCACTTCTTGCCTCAAGTACATTCTTGGAGTGTCAACTAGTTGTGCTGAGAGGAAGCCAGCCCTAAACCCATCAGCAGGGCCAGTGAGCAGAGTGATCAGTTGGAGAGCAGAGCCCCCAACTGATCATCTGAGAGTCAAGTTGAACAGAGATTTGGATGTAGTGAGGAGCTTTGAAGTAAATAACCTGGGACAGGAAGTGAGTCTGATTTGTAAGTCTGGCTGAGGTTTGGTTGGTTTGAGCCTGAAAATTAAAAATCTGTCTGTGGATCTTTGCAGATTAATCCTTAATCCAAAGTGACCCTAACCCCTGAAAGAAATAATGTTGAGCTTGTTTCTGAATGAATCTGTTTGTAAATAAATCGATAGCTAACAATTTCATAGTGTCTGCTTTGAATCTTTTGCTAACAAACAAACACAGAAGCATGGTATTGATAGCATCACGCTACAGGTTTTCTTGTCAGCAGCAGGCACAAGAAGAAATCCGTGGAAATTAAACTGCTCCAGCCTTACAATCCACAACAGTAAACCAAACTGGCTGCAAGACAAGACACTGAGTATTCTTGTGCAGCCCAGCCAAAACTCTGACTTTGCTGCAAACTAACAGAGCTGTGGACAGAGCAGATAACAGCGGTTCACAGATACTTTATTCTCAAAGTGATAAAGCTTGATAGGCTCTACCAAGAAAGTATGGATTACTTGCTCAAATTCCTGAGTGCACAGCCTCCAGAGTGGTGATGACAAACTTATTTTACATAATGGGACACGTAAGGACCAAATTAATTTCAACTGTGCATAACTAGCAAAACTGTTTTCATTTCTTTCAGTGTAAAAACATTTAACTGAATTTAACTTATGAGATATCTTAAAGATATCTTAAAAAAAAAATAGTGTAACTTGTAAGTTGCAGTTTTTCTGCATTAAAAAGAAAAGGTAAAAACATTAACAGAGCTCTGCGGACCTACACTTTAAGAAATAAATACATAACACTGCAGTTTAGCAGCTCATTACCCAGATGCTGTCTGTAGTTAAAAAAAAAAAAATCAGACATGTTTTATTAATTTGCAGAAAGTACCCCTTAAAAACTCCAGATCAAATACAAAAGACTAAAAAATGTCACATAAAACAAAATAAAACAAAATAGAACAAAAACCAAGTAAAAAAAAAAAACAGAA